>JAKUCV010005272.1:72574-88053 GCA_028386065.3 Turnera subulata
ACGTACTCCACTCCTGGCTTAGGCACTGTCAAGACTGGTGCTGTTGTCAGCTTCTTCTTCAGTTCATCAAAACTCTTCTGACAGGCATCACTCCATACAAAGGCTTGGTCTTTCTTTAACAGCTTGGTCATGGGACTAGCTATCAAAGAGAAACCCTCGATGAATCTTCGGTAATATCCTGCAAGGCCAAGAAAACTCCGGATTTCCGGTTCCGTCTTGGGCGGCTCCCACTCCAAAACAGCTTTTACTTTAGCAGGGTCAACCTTAATCCCATCCCCGGATACAACATGTCCAAGGAATGCAACTTCTTCAAGCCAGAACTCACACTTGCTAAACTTAGCATACAACTCCTTCTCTCGTAGCCTCTGTAGCACTACCCTCAGGTGCTCTGCATGTTCTTCTCGGTTCTTGGAGTATATCAGAATATCGTCGATGAAGACTACAACAAACTTATCCAAGAACTCGTTCAAGACCAAGTGCATCAAACACATGAAAACTGCTGGTGCATTGGTCAAGCCAAAAGGAACCACTGTGAACTCAAAGTGACCATACCGAGTGCGGAAAGTTGTCTTCGGTATGTCCTTCTCTGCAATCTTAACCTGATGGTAACCAGATCGAAGATCAATCTTAGAAAATACAGTAGCTCCCTGTAACTGATCAAAAAGATCATCAATTCTGGGAAGCGGATACTTATTCTTCACTGTCACCTTGTTTAGCTGTCGGTAGTCCACACACATGCGCAAACTACCATCCTTCTTCTTCACAAAGAGGACTGGTGATCCCCAAGGTGAAATGCTAGGTCTGATGAAACCTTTCTCCAACAGCTCATCCAACTGTTTCTTCAACTCCTGGAGTTCTGTCGGTGCCATTCGATATGGTGCCATCGAGATAGGTGTCACTCCTGGCATCAAATCGATGGTGTACTCCACTTCTCTGTCAGGTGGCAATCCTGGCAAATCCTCCGGGAACACATCTGGAAACTCCCTCACAACCATGATGTCTCCCAAAACCGAAGTCTGAACTTCTTCACCCTTGGCATGGGTCAACAAAACATCTGGACCAAGCGACTCCATTCCGACATCCTGATTAGCAGAGATACTACATGTGGTAGCAGCTCTCCCAATACCTGTCAACAAAATCTTATGTCCACCTTCGGAAGTCAACAACACTTCCTTGGTTCGACAGTTCACCATAGCACTGTACTTGGACAACCAATCCATCCCCAATATGATATCAAAACCTCCCATGTTCATCACGATCAACCGTGCAAGAAAAATCTCGCCATCATATGANAGGAATTGGCGGCTGAATAATTGAACTTCAATTATGCAGTTACTATGCTGCATGTGAAGTGTGGCCCACCTGGACCAGAAAATATCCGGTATACCCACTTATCTTATTTCTGGTCCGATAATTCGAGAATAAACTCGGCTTTTCCGAAGATTCCCGGACCCGGAAAAATCCCAACTTGGTCCGTAAAATCCGCAGAAAATTCCCGAACGTGGGGCCATGCTCGATTTC
Organism: Turnera subulata; assembly: GCA_028386065.3. NCBI lineage: Eukaryota > Viridiplantae > Streptophyta > Magnoliopsida > Malpighiales > Passifloraceae > Turnera > Turnera subulata. The sequence goes on from JAKUCV010005272.1 coordinate 74,096, forward strand.
GGAATCCAACACTCAATTTACCATAATTTAATTACCCAAGATTAAAAATCAACGGTAAATTACTGTAGATTAACTTAAACAGTCCCGGTAAAAATGAAATTTTTACCTGGGCTGTTACAAACAGATTAATTGTTCACCTTGCTAGAAAATTGATGGCTGTTAGGTACATTTTGCAGTTGCTCTATTTTGCTAAGTATCATTGTTAAGAGACTAAAACCTATTAGTTTAGAAAGGTTGTTCCCTGACGGTCAAGACGATTGCAGAATATTGGCATGTCAAAATTTTGATTGGGATCGGAATGTTCAAGCTTGAGTTTAATGGCGCACGCACGAAAAAAATAACTTGTTGAACATTTTGAATAGTAAATTGAAACAACTATTTTTCATAGGAAAATGGAACTGAGACATATCATAATTCATAGCTAAGCAATATTCAAAATTTAATAATGGACACAATGTCATAATAATAATAATAATAATAATAATAATAATAATAATAATAATAATAATAATAATAATAATAATAATAATAATAATAATAATAATAATAATAATAATTTAGACATTTATTGTATTTCATAGCAAAGCAATATTTAAAATTTAATAGTTGACAATTTAATAATAATTAGAAAGTTCTATTATTTTGAATTATTGCTGATTTTCTTCCTCTGCTTGGCATTAGCGGTCGCTCACATTGGGATTTGTAGACTGCTTATCCTTTGTCATCTTCTATGTCATTCCCACTACATTGATTACATCATGTTTATTTAGATTAATACTACTCATTATTAGATCCATTGCCAACCTCATTCTAATTGTATCATTTACCTTGTGAGAAAATAAGAGAATACATTATAAGAGATATTTACATTTTAAAATGAAAAACAACAAATGGCGGGATCATGGAACTCTACGCACCCAAAACAGTAGAGTGCATAACCAATGAGTTCCCAGGCCACGCCTTGTGCCGTAGTCTCTCTGATCAAGCCTCTCCTACACAACGAAGAGCTTCACGGCGGCCAACTCTACTACCTCCTTCCACTCAACGCCAACAACAAGAACAACAATGTTATTCGTAGCAATGGCTGCAGCAACAACAACTTCAACTGTTCGTCCAAGCTGACGCCTTATCGGATGATTTACAAAAAATATACAAACATTGTTATATTTTTCATTCACCTTGTTATGTCTAGAAATATTTTAATTAATTAATAAATAAATAATTTCTATAAATCCATTCCAAAGCATATAATTTTATCCAAACTATAAATACAATATTTCAATAAGTTTCTGTTTTATTTCATCCATTATTAAATATAGAGTTATATTAATCGTTATCTTTTCTGAGAATAATTATTTCAATTATGGTATTCATTTAATTTTTATTTAATTAATGTAAAATTATTATTATATCTACTTTGATATATTATATATTTTAAAAAATTTATATTCAATGATATAATTTTTATTAATCTAAATAGTATAAATTACATATAACTATGTGATAGTAATCTAAAATACAATTTTAGCAATGACCAACCATTGTAATTATAGTTTAGAATTTAATCATTATTGGATTACAAAATTTTTATAAACTAAACATAATAGCAATTTAATTATTTTAATTTACACTATTTTGTATTTTATTTAATTTTATAATATTTAATTTGGCCCCCTTAAGAAAAATTGTTGGATCCGCCCTTGTGGTATGAATTTATAGAAGATTAGAAATATCTGGTATGGACCTAAATGTCAGGATGGTCTGGACTAATTTTTTTTTAAAAAAAAATTAGTGCATCTTAATAAAATGGTTGGACCTGATTTTCTTAAAGCCCGGTTAGATGTCCGGTCCACTTTTCAAAACTTTGATATTTTTGTTCGCTGAGTGGTTTGTTTTTTAGCCATTAGTTACGGGAGGAGATATGCATTAATTTTTTTTATATGCACTAAATTTGGTAACCTATCAAATTAGGGGTAGCCTCTACTAATAATACTATAATAGTCTTCGTATTTTCAAAACCTAACAGAGACATCGTCTGCCTCTTTCTTAAACCAAGTCATAGTAATCAATGAGGTTTAAACAATTTTCATCAAAAAAAAAAAACAGGTTTGAACAATTATTAATCGCTCCAAAATAATCCTTGGACAAGGAGGAGGGTTCGTGTCTTCCAGATTTGGTAAAAGAAAGGTTTGAACAATGATTAATCGCTCCAAAATAATCCTTGGACAAGGAGGAGGGTTCGTGTCTTCCAGATTTGGTTTCCTCCGGGGTACTACTACTACGTTGGTCTCCAAGCGTAATTTGCAGTCTTCCAATATCTCTACCCCAATCTTTTCCAAGAAGCGCGGCCGCCGCCTGGATGACGATCAGCCACAGCCCTTCATCTTTGTCACCAACAGCGTTAGCCATCGTGGGATAGATCACCGCATCATAAACTGCGGTGGTTGCCAGCACCCGCTACTCTTGGAAAACAAGAGATTCGACCTGGGTTTCCTACCTTGTTTCAGGCCTCGAAGGAAACCAGGGAGCGGCAACCGGGGAGTCCATGTTCGCATCGCCGCCACATGCAACGACTTGCTCTTGTGCCACTCAACCCATCCGGCTGACATGGCACGCAGGGTTTACTACCTCTGCAATCCCTTGACCAAGAAGTGGCGTGCTCTCCCACACTTTTGTCCGAAACCTCCCTTCATGAAGGATGTGGTTGTAGGCCTGGTGTGTTATAACGAGGGCAACGATTTCCAGGTGGTGAGGATTCACGAAACAATGGTCCAGGTATTCTCTTCTAAAACAAACAAATGGCTCAAAATGGAAGTACCAGAAGAACTGATATATTCTTATCTTCATATCATGTTCTCTTGGAATGGGACCTTATTCTACGCCAATCGTAAACATATGTTTGCTTACAATCCCCTGGAGCCAGAGAGATGGCATATAACCAGAGCCGTCTATTGAGAGGAGCCAGCGAAGCGACGGCTCAGGGCCCCCCTTTTTATAGGGCCCCATGTTATATCAAAATCAAACAAAGTATAAAGTTATATTTTTAATAAAAAAAAGCTTGCAGAGCCGTATATTGACAAAGCCAGAGGAGCCAAGCCCCCTTTTCATGCCCCCATGTCACATCGCATATTTTTAATAAAAAAAATTGTGTCTTTTTATATTTACTATGCAATGCAGCAACAGCCATAAAATTGGGGCCCATTTTTATATTTTTATGCCAACGACTATATTTTTTTATACTACAACGGTTTTATTTTGAAAAGGCTATAATATGAACAATATGAACAATATGAAACTTTGTTTGGTTTTCTATTTACTTCTGACAATTTGCATGCATTAGATGACTCTAGCTTAAAATCTTGTTGTTGTCATTTAGCAAGGGCGCTTAAGAATGGTGATAATTGTGACATACATGAGGGTGACTTGTATGTGGAGTTAAAGTTGCTCCAACAGTTTCTACCTAATGAAAAGTTAGGAGCACTTGAAATCTTAAAGATTATGAAACGTGTTGATTGTTTTCCCAACGCTATTATTGCTTACAGGATATTATTGACGATTCCTGTGACCGTTGCAAGCGCCGAAAGAAGTTTTTCAAAGTTGAAGTTGATTAAAACTTACTTGCGTAACTCTATGTCTCAAGACAGGCTTAATGGATTAGCTATGGTGGCAATCGAGAATGACGTGGTGGATAAGATCGCTTGTGAGGAATTGATTGACGAATTTGCTTTAAGGAATGCTCAAAGGACAAGTTATTTCAAGTGATTTTCATGTAATTGTCATTTTTTTAAACTTATCAATGCAAAAAAAAATCTTGTAGAATAATATTTTGATCGTTATATTTAAATTTCAAATTATTTTAGACTATGATCTTCTATGAAATATATCTTTATCTTATTATAAGGGCCCCTCTTTTTATTCTCGCTCCGGGCCCTAAATTTCTCCGAGACGGCTCTGCATATAACTGACACCCCTCGAGAACTGGACAGTAAAACTCTCAGAGCTATGGCTTTTGGGGTCACCCAGGGCTCTCTGAAATTACTCCAACTACATAAATATTACGAGGGAGGGTTTTTCAGGGTCTGGGAATTAAAAGATTACGAGAAAGGAGAATGGAGTCTCAAGTACAAACTCTTCTTCGATGAAATTGACACAGATGATGCAGGATTGGAATATGAACTGGAGTGCGATCAGTGGCAGCGTATAAACCTTTTGGGTTTGGACCCAAATGACGAGGATATTGTTTACATTTGTCATTCCATTGACCAAGATGACCCTCCCTCTCCCTGTTGTGTGCCGACTAGAAATTTCTCGTTCAATTTACGAACTAAAGAAGCGAAGCTATTAGATGCCAACAAATTTCCTACTATTTGGGAGAGGGTTTTCGATCATAATAATAGGCTTCAAGGTTGGGAAAGAGAAAATATGTTTCAGTATATAATACCGGAGCGGCCTACACATGTTCCTGTGCTCCGACCAGGTACCAATTAGTTCTCCTCCCATATATATATATATATTCATTCCAGTACATCATTTTTACTTCTTTCCCTAATTTTAATTTTTATGTTGGTGCTAGTTCCGTTGTTAGGGAAGAAAACAAAACAGAGTCATATGCTTTGATTTGTGATGAAATCAATGTCTACAAACTATATGATTATCAGTGATTTATATCATACCTTTATTAATTTTCTTCAACGTTTTTTTGCCTCATTGCTTGTTTTTATAGATGTTGATTGGTTTCCGTGTATTCTATGCAGAGAAATAAGAATGAACTATTTACTAAAATTGAGACAAATCCTTTGCGCCAATGTTGATATGGATACACTATGTTCATATGGATACACTCTTCCTCTTGGTTTTGAGTAACTGTGTGTGCAGCAGAGCAACTATTATATTAGATATACTCTTCTTCGGTTTTTTAGTAACCGTCTGTGCAGCAGAGCAACTATTATAATGTAGAATTAGCCAGCATGATTCTCTTGCATTTATGTAGGTTTTTTCTATACAAAATTTATGTCACTCAATAAGGGATTGTTTACTGCAATGTTTTACTATGTTCCTTATATTTCTTCCTCGGTGAGTGGCGTAAGAAAAAAAAAAGGGATGAACTAAAAATTTTGCAGACCCAACAACTTCAGTATTAAACTTCTCTTATCTTTCTTCCTTTATGACCTGACTAGGGAAGAACTGAAATATTCCCTCTTTTAGTACCCTGAGAGGGAATATAACTTAATTTTGGTAGTGAATAACACAGTGGACTTACTTTAATGTCATCATCATTAATTGACCCTTACAAATTGTTCCAATAATTACAAGCAAGAAAGTGCCAATAGGAACACGGATCATGGTATATCTTTTAGTACATGATTACACCGTGAGGCTAGTCATTAAAAATGACTAATTCCTTTTCTTTTCCCCACCCATAGATGAGCCTTCTCTAGCTATATTTGCAACATCAAGTGACCTAGGACTAAATAATGTGCCGGACTAACTCCACCTTAATTAAAAGTTTATAAGTTTGTGTTGCCTTATACCGTTGTTAAGGTGAAGAAAGAATGGGAAGGGATGAGATGAGACGTTGATTATTGATTGTATAATGCTTCTCCACCAGCCAATAATGTGAATTCAAAGCTGGAAGACTTCGTAGCTAACTTCATACAAAGTAATATGAGTTATGTATTCCATGAATTATGTATTCCGCGCTCTGTTAGCTCGCAATGTATACCTCTATGTTCTAAATGCTTTATAATTCTAGGCATCACCTCTTACATAGAAAGGTATATATCTCTACAACACACATTAGATACCTGGTCAAATTTCCAAAAGCGACATTAATTCCAATATATATAAGTAATTTTGGTTTAGTGCTGAAAAATGGGTATGTTAATTTCTCCACTCTCTTGTGTGGATTGTTTCTCTTGTGTTTGTTTTTTTCAGACCATTTAACTCATTTAAGTTGCGCAAAGAACAACTAAATCATATCCTTGTTCTTTCAAAAAACTTTAGGTAATTTTTTTAAAAAAATCTAGTGCATGCCTATGATAACTACATATCATTAATTTCATTAGCACCCTCCAAGTTTTAATTTCATTAGATAGCTTTGCAAATTAACCATTCCCATCTAGAAGAAATTTGGGTCCATGCTAATATAGAAACCTGGATATCCTGATCTTCACAAGTAAAGAGAGGGATTCATGCGTCCACCCAACATATCTACTTCTATATCATAACCTCCTGCATGTCTAGGCACCACCCTCAACAACCACCGCCACATTTCAGCAAACCAAGATCGACGAGAACAAGAACTAAAGGATGATGAAGACAAAATTTAACATGGGGAACTGTGTGCTCAAAGGGTTTGGAGTAGTTTAGGTAGAATAGATGGTAAAAGTTGTGACTGCAAATGGTGGGATCATGGAACTCTACGCACCCATAACAACGGAGTGCATAACCAACGAGTTCCTAGGCCACGCCTTCCACCGTAGCCTCTTTGATTAGCCTCTCCTCCACAACAAAGAGCTTCACGGCGGCCAACTCTACTACCTCCTCCCCCTTAACACCAGCAACAACAAGAACAACAATGTTATTCGCATAATAGCTGCAACAATAGCGACTTGAACTGTTAGTTGTCCAAGCTCACACCTTATCGGATGCCGTTTGACAACCAGAGGGTACCCAAGAAGCGACCCACGACGGAAGCGGCAGCAACAAGGTTGTTAAAAACGAGTTTTTACATAAACTCGAAATGAGAAAAAGTTAGGCAATTAGCAACAGATCAAATTTGACACATGAGAACAAATGATAAATAGTTTGGTGGGTTAGTTCATAGACATCTTTTGGTATCAAATTGGAAGGGGGAAAATGATAAACGGCATCAAGTGTATATAGTAGTATACAGTCCACCACCGGCAGGCTCGATCACGTTGCTAAATTATCACCTCATGTTCCTTGAAGCCCATTATCATGTACCTTTTTCAGGAGCTGAAAATCAAGTCATCATCGGCTTCCTGTAATATAGAATGTAAACGCAGTTTCTTGATTTAGTGGCTGAAGAGAGACATGCAGGAACGACATATATATATATATAGAACTGTAATTATAACCAATCTCTAGATTCACAAATGTGTCTTCCCAAGAGAAAAAGAAAAAAAAATTTACTTACATTGTTTAATTAATTTTTGACTGAGCGTCGCATAATTCGTTTTAGAAGGTGTACTTACTGGATTCTATATTGTTTTCCTGAAACATGAAATGATATAAAGGTATTGATCAACTTTTCTGGTGGCAGCATCCGGTTCCTAATTTAGCGATTAAATAATGATCAGATGGGACAATCTAAAGTCAGGTCCTCATGGCAGTATAGATGTTGGAGGAAAAAATTAATGGCCTGTAGGGAGCCGCTTTTATAATTTTTAGAGAACAATAATCAGAATTATGAAACTCGTGACCATGCATGGATAGCTAATCTTAAGAAAGCAACTGATGATTAACAAACTACAAGCCATTAGCTGACAGGAGAAATAACTTGTAAAGTAAAATAATTAACAATTGCTTTGTACGTGATATGCTTCTGCGGATTGTGTGTCTATCGATTTGGTTGTAACTGTTAGTATCTCCCTGGTAGGTGGGCATTAAGAGTGTCTTGTAATTTTTTGTATTTTATTGCGTACAGTTCTCATATAGTAATAAAGAATTCGTTTGCATCAAAAAAAAAAAGGGGGATTAAATGGTAATATTGGTGCAACAATCGACTGCAAGCCTCTATGTACACATTAGTGGTCGGAAGTCCAACAAAAAACTCCAAACCTTATGCAATAAGTTTCTTTTTTATACTAACCATATGCAATAAGTTAATCAATTAGGTGTTAATTAAAATGGTATATAGTGAGGCTTCTAAGTGTATAGGTGAGGAGATAACATCACCAATTTGAAAAGACTGCAAAAACGTAATGGAATTTCCTATCTAGGTATAACAGTACAGGGGCTATGGGAGGTGAAGCTGGTGATAAGCCCGGAGCAGTTTTTTTTTTTTTTTATGCAAAAGCCCGGAGCAGTTGGCGGAGATATTGGCGCAGGAGGCACGGACGGAGGAGTTGATAGAGAGCGTGAGTACTGTGTCTAAGTGTGGAAATGGGGTCTCGTCGGCTAGTTCTGATCAAGTCAGTGTGTCCAGTAGTTGGAAGGGGTCCTGTGATCACAAATACTATGGTTAATTCCGTGGATACTTAGTACTGATTAGGGATATTTTCTCAATTTTCTCTGTATGATCTTCCAAGTCCAGGTTCAATATCCGGTCCACTTTTCAAAACTTTGATATTTTCGTTCGCTGAGTGGTTTGTTTTTTAGCCATTAATTACGGGAGGAGATATGCATTAAATTTGGTAACCATCAAATTGTGAAATTAGGGGTGATCATAGTCTTCGTATTTTGAAAACCTATCAGAGATATCGTCTGCCTCTTTCTTAAACCAAGTCATAGTAATCAATTAGGTTTAAACAATGATTAATCGCTCCAAAATAATCCTTGGACAAGGAGGAGGGTTCATGTCTTCCAGATTTGGTTTCCTCCGGGGTACTACTACTACGTTGGTCTCCAAGCGTAATTTGCAGTCTTCCAATATCTCTACCCCAATCTTTTCCAAGAAGCGCGGCCGCCGCCTGGATGACGATCAGCCACAGCCCTTCATCTTTGTCACCAACAGCGGTAGCCATCGCGGGATCGATCACCGCTTCATAAACTGCGGTGGTTGCCAGCACCCGCTACTGTTGGAAACCAAGAGATTCGACCTGGGTTTCCTACCTTGTTTCAGGCCTCGAAGGAAACCAGGAAGCGGAAACAGGGGAGTCCATGTTCGCATCGCCGCCACTTGCAACGACATGCTCTTGTGCCACTCAACCCATCCGGGTGACATGGCACGAAGGGTTTATTACCTCTGCAACCCCTTGACCAAGAAGTGGCGTGCTCTCCCACACTTTTGTCCCAAACCTCCCTTCATGAAGGGTGTGGTTGTAGGCCTGGTGTGTTATAACGAGGGCAACGATTTCCAGGTGGTGAGGATTCACGAAACAATGGTCCAGGTATTCTCTTCTAAAACAAACAAATGGCTCAAAATGAAAGTACCAGAAGAACTGATATGTGATTTGTGGAATTCTCGTCTTCATATCATGTTCTCTTGGAATGGGACCTTATTCTACGCTAATCCTAAACATATGTTTGCTTACAATCCCCTGGAGTCAGAGAGATGGCATATAACTGACACCCCTGGAGAATTGGACTGTAAAAATCTCAAATCTATGGCTTTTGGGGTCTGTCAGGGCTCTCTGCAATTGCTCCAACTACATACATATTACGAGGGAGGGTTTTTCAGGGTTTGGGAATTGAAAGATTACGAGAAAGGAGAATGGAGTCTCAAGTACAAACTCTTCTTCGATGAAATCGAAACAGACGATGAATATTTGGAATGGGAACTGGACTATGATCAGTGGCAGCGTATAGACATTTTGGGTTTGGACCCAAATCACGATGGTATTGTTTACATTTGTCATTCCATTAAACTAGATGATGACCCTGATCCCTGTTTTGTGCCAACTAGAAATTTCGCCTGCAATTTACGAACTAAAGAAGCGAAACTATTAGATGATGCCCACAAATTAGCTAGCTTTCGTTACACGGTTACGCTTAGAGGTTGGGAAAAATATCTGTTTCAGTATATAATACCGGAGCGGCCTACACATGTTCCTGTGCTCCGACCAGGTACCAAATAATTCTCCTATATTCCAGTACATCATCTTTCCTTCTTTCCCTAATTTTTAATTTTTATGTTGGTTCTAGTTCCGTTGTTAGGGAAGAAAACAGAGTCATACCGTTTGATTTATGTCTACCAAACTATATGATTTATCAGTGATTTATCTCGTACCTTCATTAATTTTCTTTAACGTTTTCTACCTCATTGCTTTTTTTTTTTTTTAATAGATGTTGATTGGTTTTTGTGTATGCTATGCAGAAAAATAGGAACGAACTATTTACGAAAATTGAAGAACATAAACGACAAATCCTTTGCTCCAAGGTTGATATGAATACAGATGAGTCTTCTCTTTCTCTGGTTTTGAGTAACTGTGTATGATCTTTCAGCAATTCTTTTATTTAGGTTCTCAGGTGTGTGTCTTTGACTATGTAGAACGGTATTTTATTAATGTTGTAATATTCGGAAAATGTTCAGCTAGGATAACTAATGTTTCAGCAACTATTTGCCAGTGTTTCTCGACTTAGCTGAGGACTGTAAAATTAGGAAACAATTACTATCCACGATAGACTGGCTGGTTTCCAATAAAAAAAGAAAAAGATTTAAGGCTCTTCGTCTTCAAGTTATTGTCTACGGAGAAATGGGCTGGTGGGTAACTGGGTATCAGAAGTGCAACATAGTCCCCCCCACCGTTCTTGGTTCCTACTTCCTTGTTTCTTATTTTGGCGTTGATTCTATGTACCTACTGGCACAAAAAGTCACCATAATAGCTAGAAGGACAAAATCAGTAATAATGAGATTTGGAGAGAGGATGGCTTTTTCCACTGACGATAGCGATCCATCTTACATTCTCAATCTCGTCATCTCTCAATGTTTATTCTTCCGTATTCATGAAGTTTTTGAAAAGTGAAAGTACCATAGGAGATCTGTAAGAGAATTTCAGAAAATGGTGATGGCGATGGTTACCGCCCCACAGGAACTCTGTCATTGTTGGGCCGCTGACGTGTAATTAATTGATCTACCCAATTTAGGCCCATTTTGTATTTTCCAGTAGGATTTATTACCCTTTTCCAATTCAAACACTAGGCCAGGCCCGATTATAACAACTACGCCGAAATGCTACGTGTGGAATTGAAATCCTAATTTCCACAAAGCTAACTTATAATGGGCCGATTGCAACCACACAGAAAATTACTAATGATAACTGTTTGGTAATCTGAAATCTTGGTTGGCGTCAGAATAAGAATTTGGAGCGCAAATAACACTATTTCGGCCCGTTCCCGTGTGTAAAAGTATAATAAACCACTGGGATTGAGTTAGTGATGAGAAATTACAGGATATTTGTAAGTTGATAAGCTGGATATATCTTGATTCTTGTCTAACACCGAAAAGAAAATAATTGGTGAGAAAAAGCTGTAAAGGTAGCCCCGCAAATTATCTTTCACTATATAAAAATTTATATAAACACTAAAGTTTTCAAATCATTGAGCTGAATGGTCGATATCTCCGGCTTTTTTATGGACCAAAAGACAGGGATTTATTAGTATTGACCCAAAATTGCCACTATAGGGGGGGAAACGATGTGTTAGTAATATTACAAATAAATTAAAAGAACTGAGTGATGAGGAGGTTGCCATGTCAGTATCAGGCACAACATAGTCAAAACCACTTATGGACTTCATAAAAAAAAAAAAAAAACCCACTTAAGGACAACAGCGTAAATATTGAGCATATATATTAATTTCCTACACGCTCAACACGTTGGCGGCCTTATGTCCCCATCTCATTCTTCCCATGCATCCAAGTATCTATCTTTCATTTCATTAACCCGTACGTGCTGTTACCGCCGACCAGACCACCACAGTGATGACGCATACGTAGGAATATCTGTCTTCCTTTTTGATTTTATTCAAAGAGACAAAGTAGTTTACACATTGTTTACACACAATACATAGAACTGTAATTATGAGCTAAAGCCAATCTCTAGATTCACAAATGTGTCTTCCCAAGAAAAATGAAAAAAAAAAAGATTTACGTGTACAATGTTTAATTAATTTGTGACTGAGCGTTCAATTCGTTTTAGAAGGTGTACTTACTGGATTCTATATTGTTTTCCTGAAACATGAAATGATATAAAGGTATTGATCAACTTTTCTGATGGCAGCACCCTGTTCCTAATTTAGCGATTAAACAATGATCAGATGGGACAATCTAATTAAAGCCAGGTTCTCTTGGCAGTATAGATGTTAGAGCAAAAAATTAAGGGCCTGTAGGGGGCCGCTTTTATAATTATTAAAGAATAATAATCAGAGTTATATATGAAACTCGTGACCATGCATGGATAGCTAATCTTAAGAAAGCAACTAATGATTAACAAACTACAAGCCATTAGCATCAAAATAACTACAAGCCATTAGCTGACAGGAGAAATAACTTGTAAATAAAGTAAAATAATTAACAAATGATTCATTTCGACTAAAGCTAGGACCGGTGATTAAATGGTAATATTGGTGCGGCAATCGACTGCAAGCCTCTATATACATTAGTGGTCGGAACTCGGAAGTCCAACAAAAAAACTCCTCACCTTATGCAATAAGCTTTTTTTATGCTAACCATAATGCAATAATTAACTTAATTAATTAGGTGTTAATTAAAATGGCATATATATATTGAGGCTTGTAAGTGTAGGTGAGGAGATAACATCACCAATTTGAAAAGACAGCAAAAACGTAATGGAATTTTTCTCTATACAGTTAGCTATCACCCAAGTTGTTTTTCACGTTTAGAAAAATGGCCCGCTATGACCACGATGTGCTTTAATGATGATGACGTTCGGGTCCAGAGACTAGATCGAGCTTTGACAATTGAGTCCAAACAGATTTAGCTGGTTATTAATTAATTAATTAACGATGCATGGCTCTCGATGAACAAAAATTAAAGAGAAAATTTCTTTCGCGGTGGGGATGATTAATGAATTACTTAAAAATAAAAGGGTAAAGAAAATATAAATACCTTAATCGGGTAATCCTAGCTCTCTTATATACATGTCATTGAAGACTTTCTATTTTTTGCATGGTTGGTTAATTATGCGATCGATTTGATAATTAAGAGGTAGCATCAAGTCCCTAATTATTGCTCTCTGGGGATTTGGCTCTATTATCATGCATGGTTCAAGTAGGCTTACAGCAATACTTACATTTTACCTATAATTATTTCATTTGATGCGAACCTGGATTACGTCAATGGTTTTGAGTGACTTGGAGGCGAAAGATAAGGGGAACAGCTGGTAGATATATGGAGATCGGGATGTCAAACTTAATTATGTTTCCTAGAGAGAATACATTTTTTTAAAATCCATATCTAGGGAATAAATGCTTGTGGCTGAATTTTCTATATATTTTTCTATGCATCTCCTTTTCGTGATATAAATTTAACTCCTTTGATTTTATTTTTTTCAGATGAATTCTTATATAAAAGATTACACATTGACATTGGACCCTCTAAAAAGTATGTCTTGCTTTGCTGTTTGTGGGTATGGAAATGGTGGTGCTAGTGAGAAAGACGATATTTCTTGCCTCAGCTAGTTAGAAGATTTTGACCCGATGAGAACGGATTTAGCAAGTAACGGAGGTTTTCGTTTTGTATACAACAGTCAAAACTGTATACGCAGGTGCTATCTCAGAAATATAAACTGAATGAGACTTGTTTTCACCGTGGCGAGTTGTTTGGAATGCTCCATCACCTGTGTGAAAGATTGGTTGGAACAACGGCCATTGTTGACAATTGTATGACAAATATAGCAGTGTCGATGATCATTTGGTTTGGTAGCATATGCAGTATGGTCAATTTGGCTGGAAAGAAATATAAGTGGTGTTCAGAAACGAAATCATCCATTGGGATTCTGTATTTGATATTGCAATAGCCAGAGCTTCTTGGTGGTTGGAGTCCACAATTACAGCCAGAGTTCCCATATATATTTCGTCTTGCAACATGCATATGTTGGCGTCTGCAGATGTTGCCAAGCAATGGAAGGGAGTGGCTTAGAAACTTTGATTAAATTGTATCCATATATGACGTTGTCTTTTATTTAGTGTTGTATTGTCTCAATGACTGTTTTTTTTTTATGAATGACTATTTATATACTACTATAAAAATTCGTCGATTAGTATTAAAACCGTGTAATTTCTTTTAACAAAAAAAATTACTTTATTTTTTTTTT
>JAKUCV010005272.1:100779-113073 GCA_028386065.3 Turnera subulata
AGGAGAAGGTTCAAATAAATATAAAATTCCACATATCAACAAAGCAAAGTTAGAAATGGCTCAGCAGCTTCCAATTCAATTAAAATGCGATAATGTATTAGTACAACAAGTTTTAAATCAGTTGAACTGAATATTTAAATTTTTCCTATCATGACTGGGATGTAGTCACGCAAAGAATTTTCAGTATTCGACTTATGATAATTTTGTAATTAATTTTTTCTTAGGATTTCAATTTTTTTAAGGCTACGTTGTTATTCCTCTTCTTAATTTGTTGAATGTTTAAAGATTTTTGTATGATTGATTAAATCTTGTTTTCTAAATAAATTTATGTTTATTTTAAGGCTTCTTATGAGCATGGACTCAAATACTCAAAGCCAAGTTTTGCAAAATTTGGGGTGAATATTTTTTTTTTTAAATGACGGTGCAAATTTGGAAACATGAGTAAAAAAAACAAGAACAAAATGGCAAAGCCCACATGACCAGTTGTCCCACGCATTAATGTTACACGCCTTGAGTAGTTGTTGATTTTTTTTTTTTTTGCCTTTTTCTTGGAAATAGCTTGACACCTTCACACCTTATTCATTTTGTGTTCTTGAGTCGTTTGAGTTGGTTTTATGTACAGTTTATGTGTCTATTATTGGTGCTTGCCTTTTGCTAGTCAAATCACCATCTTCAATCATCATTTGAGTGAGCTGTGCCTGTCATGTCAGGGTTAAATAGGGAAATTGTGGACACAATTATTTAAAAACAAGGAATGCGTCTTATAATTATAAACAAACGATAACATGTAGAACGCCTTATAATTTTGAACGGAGGGAGTATAACTACTAACTAGTAGTTGCCAGTTTCATAGTCGAGTTTGTGACGTTTTTGGGCTAAGTGATGATGTGTGCATTAGTGCATGTATATAAAGTTAAGCTAGGAACTCGTTCAAAAAATAAAGTTAAGCTAGGAACAAATTTTTAAGTGATGATACTAGCTTAGTTCCTGAAAATTCATAAAAGATGGTTGCGAAGAAAGAAAAAGATTATTAAAGGAAAACATCGAGTCATGATTGAAAGAAAGTGTACAAGAAAAAAGAAGCAGGAAAATTAGAAATATATAGTTGTAAGAGAAACCTAAGTAAAGTGATTTATATATTAGAATAACGGAGCATATACTAAACAAGACATATAGTTTTACTAATTATAAAAGATGACATATTTGGTAATAGGCTACGCCTACGAAATTAAATATCTATAAATAATTATGAGGAAGTCAGAAAAAACTGTTTAGAATATTAGGAGGTCTTTAATTAATTATATCTTAACAAGCGACCCAACTCTAATTTGAATGATAAGAAAAAAACTCCAATTTGAATAAAATCCTCTGTAAGCTGCATACAAGGCTGAAGGAAAGATTCAGCAAATCATGTTCGATTGAGGCTGGCTGCTGTCCATATCTTCTCGTTAATGAATCTTTTTTTTTTAAAAAAAAAAGAGCACCCATTTAGTCTGTATAAAACCCACGTGTTTGGTAGATTCTACGGTTCAAAGAAAGAAATAGCTAGATTCTAGGGAAATCTACGGACGACGGTCTGTAGGGTATCGATCCCCAGCTAACACTTGTCGTCGAACATTTACATATGTCCGAAGGAATTAATAAGATACAAATAGAACATTATAGAACCTCTTTACTCTGCATGCTATACATGCATATTAAAAAATACCAATTTTTTTAATATAGTGAGAAAAAATGGAGATTGAAATAGATCTGTACCATTGAAACAAGGACATCAATATACATTTGCGATTGTTTGTAATAGCCAATAAAAAATTGTACATTTGACAAAAAAGAAATTGTACCGTCCTTTTTTTTTGTCGAATTGTACCGTCCTTGACACCTTGTATAACGGTATACCATGAAAAGACATAAACATTATATATGCTGCTGATAGGCTGATAGCTTGACTAATAAAGTAGGTGCGATGATTTCCATAAAAATAAAAAAAGGTAGGTCCAAAGATGAAACACATTATTTGGACGTGCTTTATTGAGATAACAATTTGTTTGAGTCATGAGAATTGATATAAGGGGGGGGTCCTTGGACAAAACAAATAAATTAATAACAATAATGTAATTAATAAATCAAGTTTATTATTGATTTTTTGGGGATTTACACGATGCAAGTAATTAAGGCTTCGAACCTTCAACCCCAGCATATGTATATATAAACAACTAGAGCACATCTTGAATTACACGAGTTCGATCACAAGTTCGTTTTTTTTTTTTTCACACACAGTTTTATTAATAGAACTATCTAGGTAGAGTTACTTAATTTCATTGATTTAATAAACTGAACCCATAACAACATTATATAATATCTCCAATATTGCCAACCACACAACGTTAATATAATGCGCATATTATAAGGACGTAACATTGTCAATATGGTAATTGAAAATAACTTGAATATATATATGTAATTTAATAGAGGCCTTCTTTTTTTCTGTTGCTAACGATATTTATTTATTTATTCAAACCATAAGGTAATTGTACAAAGTATGTAAACAATAAGAGATCTTTATTTAATAGAGGCCTTCTATCAACTATTGCCTCACCAACATAGGATAATTGGATCGTAACGGGGATGGATTTAAGGTCAGATAATATAGATCTCTTTTTTTTCTCTTTAGGAAAAAAGGGAATAGACTTTTTGTAATTGATAAACGTAAAAATTCTACAAAAAGTCATGAGTCTTCATCGCCATCATGTTTCATGCACTTTTAGAAACCTTTTTTTTATCTTTCCCCCTTTCATTTCCTCTCCAAAGTGCCTCGATAGCGCAATGCCTAGCTACCCCATGATCCCTTTCTTGTTGCGGTGGTTGCACAAGCAAAACAAGAGGGGGGAGGAGAGACCCACACCCATCGTCTCTTTCTCCTTGCGGTGGTTACACTAGTAAGAATGACAGGGAGACAAGAAAGGTCTACGGTTGTTTGAGAGGTAGTTTGGATGGGGGCTTGCCTCCTGTACTATAGTTGCCAACAACGTCCTCGTGGGCTCCATCTGGCCCACTTAATTTTCCCAAAAAGATTCACTTCTCTCCTTTCTTTGTTGCCCTTGTAGGTAGGTAGCTCCTCTCATATGCATAGTAAAGCCCACCCCAACATGAAGACCATTGAGGTGCTAGTCCCAATCCCAAAACGCATATCTATATATATATATATATATATATATATGCTTGCTTTAATTAGTAGACCAACCTGATTATCAGTTGCTAGTACTCTTTGTTCTCCACTAGCTCTCTAGCTCCTCTTGATTTCCATATTTTGTCCCCTTCTTCAGCTCAAATGCCACAAAATATGAGTATATTGGTAAATGGACAGTCTCATGTCCCTCCAGGTTTTAGATTCCATCCCACAGAAGAGGAGCTCTTGCACTACTATCTCAGGAAGAAAATCTCATCTGAGAGGATCGACTTGGATGTCATCCGCGATGTAGATCTTAATAAACTCGAACCATGGGATATACAAGGTGATATATTATAATATTCTTGTCAAAATCTTTCCTAGCTAGCTAGATAATTGCATACCATTATTATAATTAAGTCCCATGTTTTCTTTCTGTATAATATAATTAATCTATAATAAGATTTCTTTCCTTGGTCACCACGAGGGTGCCTCATCATATGCTAAAAATTGTGATTTGGGATCTCTGCAGAGACTTGCAAAATAGGAACCGCCCCGCAAAACGACTGGTATTTCTTCAGTCACAAGGACAAGAAATACCCCACCGGGACTCGCACCAACAGAGCCACCACTGCAGGGTTCTGGAAGGCTACCGGCCGTGATAAGGTGATATACAGCGCCGGTGATCGGATTGGAATGAGAAAAACTCTGGTGTTCTACAAAGGCCGAGCCCCACATGGTCAGAAATCTGATTGGATCATGCATGAATATAGACTTGATGATAACAATAGCGATAGCAATGTAAGTAAACATTTTCCTCCGAGTTAGCAAGCAAGCCAAGTTCCATCAAACTTTTGGGTATATGTTGATTGTTATATGTTCTTTTTTCATGTCAAGGTCTGCAACATCACCGGAGAGTCAACACTACCCGAAGAAGCTTGGGTAGTGTGCCGTATCTTCAAGAAGAAGAATCACCTCAAAGCACTAGACAGCCCTTTACGCAGTTCATCACCAATGATTGAAGAAACAAGGGCGATGTTTACTTCTGCCAATGAAGAAGATCTTGAACAAGTACTTCAATACGTGGGAGGCATGTGCGAGGAAGAAACTGAAACAAATGGTGATGCAAAGCCATTTCATACTACTACAAGCAACAATATTGGTTACCATGAGAGGTTCATGAAACTTCCAAGCCTAGAGAGCCCAAAGTACTCCACCACCAGCCAAACTTGCCATCAACAGCCTATGATAAACAACCAGGTGACTTGTGGTGATGATCAAATGGGGTCGGGCCTCAGTACCAGCTGGGCAGCTCTTGATCGTTTAGTAGCTTCTCAACTCAATGGACAAAACATTGAAACCTCTAGGCAATTAGCCCTCTTAAGTGACCAACACATGGGCTATGGTACGCCAAGTGATCATCATCATCTTCAAGTGTCAACCTTACGTTCATCATCATCATTTCCATTGCCATCCAACCGGGCTTACCATGGAACCGGCCATGATTACAACCCCGAGACTGACCTGTGGAATTTCGCCAACCGGTTAACTAATTCCGACCCACTATGCCACGTGTCAAACTTCAGCCTATAACGGAAAAAAACCCCTACATGTCTTAATCATTTCCTAGTTGCCAAAGTCAGAATATGGTATTATCACAGCAATACTCTCATCTATACATGTGACAAAGAAGAATAGTGGAATAATATTATGTACAATAAAATATGTATAGTGTTGTTTCATTAGATCGATGGGGTGCATGGCGGTGCTGTCAGCCTTATGATTAATCCTACGCAAAAAGAATTAAAGATGTCGACCATTTCCAATTTGTTATCAAGAAATCTGGCTTAGCTAGTTAGTTTTGGTGTAATGATAATCTCTTTTTCCACTTTCATTTTGCAGAATGATGAACAAGATCAAAAGTGTGGTGCATAATTATCTTTCAGTTGCGTCACATGGTTTGTCTGTTTTGTTTTAGGCATTGAGGGAAGTACTTTTTTGGTCAATGCAATATGATCATAAAAGGTGGTGGCGGGTAGTAGTGGTAGTGTTAGGGGACCGGATGGGTCATTATCCTTCCCCAAACTTTTATTTGGTTTCATATCACAGTCCTCAATTAATGTTCTTAAAACATTCTTAATTAGGCTCTTACAATATTATTTATTTCGTTTTTTTTTTCAAAATCTTAGAGTATTTTATGATCTAGTTCATTTTAGAGTGTTTTATGATCTAATTCACTTGCTACGTGGAAGTCTTAAATCGAAGTGATACAACTAATGCTTGTACTATTTATAACAAAAACATATATTCACTTTAATTAACATTTATAAAAATTCCAGTTAATTAACTAATTCTGATATACAGTTTACTTATAATCATAAAAAAAAATGTACAATTTACTTATATTGGGGAAATTGATAAGGCAACGAGAACCGCAAAATATGTTTCTAATCATTTTGAACAAACCAACCACTGATACTTGTTTCCTGTTTTAGACAGCAAGCCTCCAAAGCCAAACGAACTACATACTTTGACGGTCCATGTAATACGACAATCAGATAACGTCCATTTTTTTTTTTCTTTTCTCGTTTTCTTTCTTTTTATTTTTTGTCCTTTTTAAAATTTGATGCACAATGACTACGAGTTATACTATTCTTCTTTTTTGTTTTGGCTTTTGTATATATACTACGCGTCATCATCCACGGGATCCTGATTGAATTAAGAAGCACAACATATATATGATTGGGAAAATGAAATTAAATTTTATTAAAAACAACTTAATTGGGGAAGCATTTTGTTTTGCTTATAATAATGTAGTTAAGTTATGATTTAGGTTTTACAAGAATGACGCTTAGTAATTAAGACAGAATTGGGCTGTGAATATCAAATTGATTGCACATCTTTTGTCTACAAAATTAGTTAATTTAAATGAATAATTACTAGTTATTGCAAAAGTTTAATCTATACATTGTACTTCCTCTGTCCCTCAATATAGGTCGTTTTAGGTTTTATTTTTTGTTTCACAATATAAGTCGTTTTAGAGTTTCAATGAGTATTAAATTAAATTTTTCTAAATTTACCCTTAACCAAAACAACTTGTACTCCTGGAATATTTTAATCTTGGTATAGTGTAAAGGGTAGGTTAATAAAATACATAGTAAAAATTAATGAGATTTAGTCTATTTAATGCTTTTCTTAATGGGTGTGCAAAAACCTTAAACAACCTATATTGAGGGACAGAGGGAGTAGTTAATAAGAAAATCACCCTCTCAACCAAACTACACTGTCAAAAAAAATAAAAAAAAATGTCAGTTCCGTACCAGGATTATGGTTGAGTACATTGATCTCCGGATTCTCTCAATTCAGTGTAATTTTTCTCGACAATATTTGAAAGATGTTCCTGATGCTTAATTAATTAGCCGCATTTATCAGCAAACACGTGAAACTGCACTTCTTAATTCTAGAACTTTACCAGTTGTGTGCCTTTTTCGGGGTTTGCTTTCCAGTTGGCAGAAGTCATCAATTCCTAGCTTAATTTCGGGATTTCGAAAGTAAAGGAAAACAAAACAGAAAGATTTCATACCACAACTTTCGCTTAAAACAGCATAGTCAAGCACAAATATCTTCATGGATCAAAGATCGTTTTGATGACCTTTTTCTGGATGAGAAACGATCGCGATGCCATTGATAATATAAAGGGACACAACTCATGAAGAGGATGACTATACATGCTAGCAAAACACCATGGTCTATTCCAATTTGAGAAGACATTAATATTATTAATTCTCGAATGAGCAATGTTGCTGACACAAGAGGTCTTTTTCTACCAATGAAATCCACCTTCTTAATTACTATCCTAGGCAAATCCTTGAAAAAAAAAAATCATAGGCAAATGCTAATAAAATGACACTCATAAGAACGTAGAACCCTATATCTATATGTAATTGCCGGCTTCCAGTAATTTATATCATGTCTACACTGTTGCAGTCATATTAGCAACTCTTTTCTAGCTATCAAAAAAAAAAAAAACTCTTTTCTAGCTATGACTTTTTTTGGTCTGAACGACGTAATGCTTCATTCCATTCCATATAGCCTTACGGCAAAACAGTGTTACAAGAGTCATGTCCCCTTCTATCACTCTCATTCATGGGAGCTGCTATATTAACTAGGGCTGTGTTCAAAATGGAGGAAACCAAAATCAAAATTTAATCCTAACTCCGCTAACCTATCTGCTACTCTGTTAGCATCTGTCCAAACATGTACAATATTAGTTAAAAGATTGCGGATCTCCCATACAATATCATCCAAAACCATGGTGGGATCTATAACTCTGCTGTTAACCATGTTTATTGATATCTCCTATCGGCGACATTCCAATTACTCAAATTTTCCTTATACACATGAAAAAACCACTAAAACATGCATCTTGAACACATTTAGAAAATTATTTTCTTCCTTAAAATCTGAATTTCTCAAGTCAGTAATATAAATCTCTTTTCACTCGCAAAAATGGAACAGATTCAAGGTACATACATGAAAATGGTGAAAAATAATATATTACAAATATTATATTTACAAAAAAGGTATCTCTTTTCCTCATAGAACTACCGAGCCAAAAAAATATGATTATTAATATATAATAAACTTGCTCTCATTAAGAAAATAGCTTTTTTGTAGAAATTGATTTCCATATAATTTCATCATAATTAATGACGAATATTACGATGAAATTACTCTTAAGTAAGACATATACTATTGTCTGCATCGTTCGATAAAAAAATCTTGTCTGTAGTATGAGCTCATCAATCATCGTCAATGAAAGCCGACAAATATTGTCAAGTCAATTTTGTAAACCCCTTTCCAAGATTCTTGTTTTGAATATATATATATAAATGCCCACTAATTTCTTGCAAACACCAGAGCCAACGAAGCAAGAAGGGAAGAAATCACGAAGCCTGTGCTATTTTTTTTAGAAAAGGAACGAATAAATCAATTGGATTAATTGGACAGTCACTTTTGCAATTAGTCACATTTTACTTGATGCGATTATTGGTGGCATCTTGCTTTCAACTTTGAAACAAAAAGTTTCTGCACAAACGGCCTGCGAACAAGAAATATAGTATAGTATATATATGTGATACACTAATTAATAGAAAAAAAAAAATTTGAGGTTGCACTTCAGACAAAGCAGCAAAACTTTCTTCTTCCACTTGGCAAAATATTCATGCCATTGGAAGAGAATAAAAGCAACCAAATCGATTAGTTTGGTTTAAGTCATGCAATCAATGAATACTTCCTTCCTTCTTCTTCTTCTTTCTTTTCTTTTTATCGATATTGATATTTCCTTTCACGGCATGGAAAACATGGCTTTTAGTTTTTAAATCAAGCTCCAATTAAACCCATGCGAACCAAACTCCGATTGGGTTTCTGGACAAATTGCGCAAACAAGTGGGCTGCCAGGTGACGGGAAATGGTAGTTAGCTTGGACTGCTTTCCAAAAGCTACGTATCATATAAAATAGGGCCAACTACGAACATAAACAGTAAATGAGAGCTTAATATGTATATTAGTGCTGCGATAATCAAGTTAGGTGAGGGTGGGGCTGTGTGGGCGAGGGGTTACATCTGGAACGAAATAGGGACACATTCCAAAGAAAAAAAAAAAAAAAGGGACACATTCCAATAATTCTAATTTGCTAATCATAAATTCGAAGATTGGCTATGGAAAGCTCATCTCCTTTTTGAAAAACATCACCAAGGAATCGAATCTTGAAGGACAGCTGATGTGATTAAAAGACGGGCACAATATAATCAAGATCTTATCTTTAGGATCAGAAACAAATTAATTCTGTAGACAACATGTAGTACCTTGCACCAAAAAAATGAAAAAAAAAAAAACACAGTTGCTGGTTTAGACATTTTTGTTCTTTTCTTTTGGTCTGTATTCAACAAGAGAAACATGAGCTTTACTTGAAAAAAGAGAGACATAGTAAGAGATTCCTTTAGGGAATTTTTGCATGGTAGCTCACCTCTTTCCAGAGGAAAACAATAGCAAAATGGTCCAAAGCACGAGACTAAATAGGTACACATTCCAATAATTATAATTTACAAATCATGAATTCGAAGATTATAAGCCATGGATAGCTCATCCCCTTTTGAAAAACATCACCAGAGGAATCGAATCTTGAAGGACAGCCAGCTGGTGAGATTAAAAGGCGGGAACAAGTAAATCAAGGTCTTAGTTATCTTTTGAATAAATTAATTTCTAATGTGACACGTACCTTGCACCCTCCCCAAAAAAAAAAAAAGAAAACACTTTGCTGGTTGAGACACTTTTGCCCTTTTCTTTGGTCTGTATTGAACAAGAGAAACACAAACTTCACTTGAAAAAAAAGGGAGACACATCGTAAAAGATTCCTCTTAGGGAATTTTGCATGGCTCAGCTCTTTCCAGGGGAAAACAATAGTAGAGTATACGTACAAGTACAACCAAACGATAACGCACTTTGGGAAGGACTAAAACGCTAACAGTATAATTTTTGTCGCAATTCGATAACGCGTTCCTTTAAAAAAGTTAACACGCTCAAAATATAAATATATAAAAACCAACGAGTTTTCACACGAACGAGATTCAAATAATCAAAGATTCATAGAAAAAGAAAAAGATTTAACAGTCAAGGGTCGATTTTATTTTTTAAAAAAGAAAAAATTCAATAATCAAGGGGGCTTAATGGACAAGGGCGGTACTGAGCCCAAACTACCACCCATTGGGCCTGCTGTCGTTTTTCGCTTGAATGTTTGTAATTTTGGGCTTGTGGTCCATGTAGACGAGTTTGGGCTTCTTCGTTGCTTGGTCAAATCTGTAACAACCCTATTCCCAAATACTCCATTCCCGCCAGGAAACTGGCCTGTCTCTCTAGTGAGATGGCTGAAGTATTGCCAAACTGCCAAGTACTACGATAAACCCTGATTTCTTCTTCTTTTTCTTTTGTTTCCCTTTATGATAAACCCATAATTTCTCTCTTTTCTTCTTCTCCTTTTGTGATAAATCCTAATTTTCGTTTTCCTTTTTTACTTCCCTTTACGATAAACCCTTAATGTTTTTTTTTTTTAATTTTCCCTTTGTGATAAACCCCTAATATCCTTTTCTTAATTTCCCCTTTGTGATAAACCCCAAATTGTTATAAAACGCGTTGTAATAGTGGATGTCACTATTCTACCAACCCTGTTTTCTGTATATATATGCTATTATACATAATGAAAAGTATTGAGCTCAAACGCAGCTCTTCTCCCCAACTCATCTCTTCATTTTCTTCTCCAATATTTCTTCCATTAATCACTTTATTTATAACACGTTATCAGCATGATTTGCTCTACCCAAAGAAATGAAAAACCGAAAGAAAGGAAGAAGACGACCAAACAGTTCGTCACCTCAAAAGCTCCCTCCCCTCTGTTACTGTTCATCCGGACCCGACCGGCGCTGCCTCTCATCTCACCACAGCCACCGTCAGAAGCGTCACGCCGTCGCGAGCTTGACGCCGCCCTTCCCATCGGCTCCCGCCGCCTGACGCGCCGGCAGGAAGGAAAGACCCGACGTGGAAACCGGCGACCCACTTCCTGCCGCCCGAGCCTGCACCGCCGTTGCCGCCCCCTACTGCCTCTGACGACCGCTGCCAAGCAGCACCGCGTCTCGTCCCTTGCATCGCGCCGCGCCTCCGGCCACGCCCCGCCCGTCGTCACAGCCTGCAACTCGCCAAGGCTCGCGACCCGCGAGTTGGAGAAGAAGACCCGTACGGGTCGGGCCGATCTCATGGGTTGCGGGCCAGAACTGATGGGCCTGCGCTTGTATAGTGTTCGGGCCGGGTTTTTCACAAAGTACGAGCCTGGGCTTGCATAGTACACAGACTTGGGCCAGCACTGTGTAAGCCCAGTCCGTTAAAAAAAACTGAAAAAATAAAAAAAATAAAAAGAAAAAAGAAAAAAAGGGGGGATATGTACCAGAACTCGGATTTACACTTTAGTCCCTGGAGTTTTCTTTTATGCAGGTAAGCTTTTACATTTTAGTCCTTCAATTATTAAAATTTCCGATTTTGTCCTAGATGAGTTTATTATTGTTTAATTAATGATGTTATTGTGTGATTAAATGTTTAAATTAATATTGTTTTTGGATAATTAAATGTATTTGTGAGCTCACGATGAGCCTCGGAGTAATGATCCGGCACGGTGAATAGAAATTATCCGGACTATGAATAGTAATTTTCGGCACCGTGAATAGTAATTTCCGGCGACCGTGAATATTGATTTTGGCCGGAAACCGGCAAACCCAGAAGTGTTTGGTCGGAATTTGAGACCTCGTGATTTTGATCGTGAATAGTAATTTTGACCGAAATCCGAACGCCTCGAATTTTTCCCGGCGAACCCCGAAGTGTTTGGCCGGAATTTTATACCTCGGGTTATTTCCCGGCAAGCCCGGAAGGCGTGAATAGTAATTTTTGGCGACCATGAATAGTAATTTTGACCGATCTGGCAACCGTGAATAGCGTTTTTGGCCGATCCGACGAACCCCGAAGTGTTCGATCGGAATCCGACGCCTTGGGTTTTTTTTTTCCCCCCGCCAAGCCCAGAAGGCTAATGGCATATACATACCGGAATAGTAACCGGATATTAGTAATATATATTATATATATTATTGCTGAAAGATTTATCGAGTAAGCATATTTTTTGGTTTTTATTTAAATTCCGATTGGGCTATTAAAGGGCCCATTGCATTTAAATTCATGCCTTTAATTTTATTCATGCTTTATTTGGGCTCATGAAAGGCCCATAATGGCCGGCTAAGCGCCTATTTCTTTACATTTTTACTTGGGCTCTTATAAGGCCCATCGCTTTTATTTTGCTGAAATTTAATTTTTATTGGGTTCGCTTGAAACGCCCCGACCCGTATTTACCGTACACAGTAAACACGAGCCGGAACTGTGACAACCCAGCCCAACATGACTCTGCATACAGTGTAATCAACAAATATCCGGGCTCAACAGCCCATAATAAAATCAACAATAAAATATCATAACTGGCCCAATGGCCCAATAATAACAAAATAGTGCACAGCGGAAGACTTTAAACTCAC
>JAKUCV010005273.1:7270-112179 GCA_028386065.3 Turnera subulata
CAGGTTTCACTTGTTTCAAGCAATGGTGGGCTGTAATTTCAGACGATTTCGGCAGTCAAGATAATGGCAAGCTACTATCCCTATGTGCTTATCTCTGTTGGGAAATTTGGAAGGCAAGGAACAAATTTGTGTTTGATGGTATGGAGGACCATCCTGTAATGGTGGCACGACGGGCCACAAAAGCGTGTGAAGAATTTTTCGAAGTCACAAGGTCTCCCCAAGTGACTCCGAATACCTTCCACCTTTCTTCTTCTCCCTCCCTATGGACAAGACCAGCTGCTGGAACTGTCAAAATCAATTGTGATGCAGCCTTCAAGCAAGGATCCTGTACAACAATG
Organism: Turnera subulata; assembly: GCA_028386065.3. Taxonomy (NCBI): domain Eukaryota; kingdom Viridiplantae; phylum Streptophyta; class Magnoliopsida; order Malpighiales; family Passifloraceae; genus Turnera; species Turnera subulata. Next base: position 7,609 of record JAKUCV010005273.1, read on the forward strand.
GTTGCGGCGCTTGCTAGAGACTCTCACGGGAATTTTCTTGATGGCTTTACTAGCCGTGTTCAAGCTGACACTCCTCTGTTAGCGGAACTGCAAGCAATCCGGCATTCGCTAATCTGGGCAGGGCATCGTGGATGGCCACAGATTATGATTGAGAGTGATTGCCTACTAGCCGTGACTGAAATGTCAATGGACAAGGAACGACGATCGTGGACTTTAGAACCATTTTGTTTAGGTATTGATGTGTATAGTTCTCTCTTCAATTTTTGTAGGATAACGCATGTTAAAAGGACAGCCAACAAAGCTGCTCATTGGACTGCACAGGCTGCTATCTCGGGCTCCTTAAGTCCATGTTGGCTGTCCTCCCTCCCTGGAGAACTCATGCGCATTTTGACAAACGATGTTTGTACTTAGTTTTAATGGAATATATGTATGCTTTTGCTCAAAAAAAAAAAAACCATTTGAAATCCCAAGCCACCAATACATTGTTCATCCCCATCAACATCACATAATCTGGCATGAATTCTCTGAGCCCATCTTTTTCTCAACTATTTATTTACCTTTAACATGTCTCTTTGATGTTGGTCAATTGTTAATATCTTATTCCTCAAAAGAGTCCAGATTCACCTTAACTTTGTTAACGTGGAGATTTGTCAAATCAACATACTAAGTGCTCGACACTTTATGTGTGAAAAAATTTGAAGCTTAATACAAGTTCGGAGTCGAAGCCTCTCATGTTCCCTGTTAGTTCCTCAAGGGTGAGGATTAAGTAGAGCAATTGAATTTTCTTCTAGTTGGAGATTGGAGTCTTTAGGGTCGTGTTGATCTAGTTCGAGTGGAGGTGTTCTTTGACTACTCTCTTTGCCCTCCCTATTAAGTAGCCATCACTGGTTATCGTCATGATGAAGAGTAGACACTGCAGCGGTGGCGATAGTGGTGGCGACAGTGAGGGCGACAAGGATGCCAACGAGGACCAGGCCAACTTTGATGCCCAAAGAAAATGGATTTCAAGTTATAACACCATGATCTCTCGAGAGATTAGGAATGCTTTTGCACTGGAATGGGTTACTTTGCAAACATGCAATCAGAGATTGGTGTTATTAATTTCGGGATTGTTAGTAGTAGAAGTCGGAATTTGGCCAGGTCATGTGTTGGTAATTGAATTGAATGAGATTGATTTTCTTACTCACAACTCATCAATAAGTCAATTATTTGATATGTTATTTTTTTTTTGGTATGAAAGGAAGATTAGATTAAACCAAACAAGAGTAAACATTAAGGACGCTGAGTAGCAGCGCCCAATACATCAGAATGCAAAATAGGAACTAGCCCCACAGGTGGGGTATGCCAAATACAAATACGATCGGATTGCGAAGAACCCAATTTAGCAAGGAAGTCAGCAGCAAAATTCCCCTCACGAAGGACATGTTGAACAGAACAGAACCACTCCCTCGTTAACTATTCGCGGATGTCCAGCACCAGATAGGACAAGGGATGAAAACGGGGAACAGCCCGAAGAACAAAACCCACAGCAACAACCGAATCGCTCTCCAAGAGCAGAAAACGGTAGCCAGACTCCCACGCAAGAGACAGCCCCTGCCGTTTGGCAACTAACTCAGCCACAAGCGAAGAAACAGGTCCAAGATGAGCCGAAAACCCCAACAACCAACCACCAAGATGATTCCGAAACACGCCACCAGCACCTCCGCGAGGAACAGAAGCGAACATGCTACCATCCACATTAAGCTTAATCCACTGATACGGTGGGGCCGACCACGCCACCCACCGATCACCCCGCACAGCCGCCTGAGGAACATGGAAAGCAGCCCCATATTCCGTAGCAAGTTGCAAAGACTGAAACACAACAACTTGAGGAGGGGTATCAACACCCTCAAAACAGAACTCATTCCTGGCACACCACAAACACCAGCAAACCACCACAAACAAAGAGTGCCACCGAGCCATAGAAGGGTCATGGCCATAATAATCAAACCAATCCAAAAAGTCACGATCCCAAAAGATAGCACAGAGAGTGTCAGGGAGAAGGCGAGACCAAACCCCTCTAGCACGCTTACAGTTACGCAGAATATGATTAATGTCCTCCGGTGCCTCCCCACACAGAGAACATTGCGCAGATGACACCAGCCCCAACCGAAGACGGCGAGCATTGGTGAGCAAACGACCCCACCAAACCAACCAGACAAAGAACAAGATTTTGTATGGCAATTTGAGCTGCCACACCCATCGCCATGAGACAGTAGAAATAGATGGAAAATGGGAGAGAAGCCACCGATAAGCAGCGTTGGCAGAATACTCACCGGAAGGTTTGATTTTCTGTTGCTATTATTTGATATGTTATTAACACAGCTTATGAATGTTTATCTGTTTATTCACGAGTCCAAACTGAATATGGTACCCCATTTACAGAAATTCATTTTTTTTTTAAAATAAAGATAAGCCATATGTTAAATACTCATATTTACTCCGTAATGCTTAAGAATGCTTGTGCTAATTAATCATAAGTTTTGAACTGTATCTCAAACAAATATTGTAAACTAGGATACTGGGTACTAATATTTGTTGTAAACTCACTTACGATGAAAAATTAAATTTTACTTATTTGTTAAAAAATAATCTGATCCAATAATTTAGATAGGTAACAACTTTCATATGAAAATAACGGAAAAAAATGAGAGAGAGAAAATTAAAGCATCAGAGGTAGACACGATATCGAGGATGTCAACAGAATTGACGGTTGATAACTGTTCTCTATCATCACAATCCTACACACCCAGCCACCCGAAAAGTCAATTTACAGACAAGACATCTGTGTTTTGCAATAAAATCCTTTCTTCTTTTCACCAAAAAAAAAAAAAAATATCGTTCTTCCACTGTTCGAATCATCAAAGACAGCAAACACAAAAACTCACTCAAAATCCAGACTTGATCCAAAAACTGGGCACCCAATGGCCCAAAACCAGCAACCCAGAAGCATTATCGATTCTCTGGGGGAAGAGATAATCAGAATCATAACTCCCGTATCAATCTGCATGGTCATGGTGGTGATTTTGGTCTCCATTCTAAGCTCAGATTCCTCTTCTGCATCGTCGATAAGCAGCATAGCCAACATAGCTTACTCCGAGACAACCTCGGACTCATTCTGGGACAAATTCAAAGGTGCCCTTTTGAACTCTCTCGCGTTTGTGGCTGTTGTCACTATTGCCACTTTCGGTCTGGTGCTTCTCTTTTACCTTGGATGCTCTCGGTTCTTGAAGTACTACATGGGGTTCTCTTCTTTTGTTGTTTTGGGATTCATGGGTGGGGAAATTTCATTGTTTTTGATAAGAGACTTAAGTGTTCCCATTGATTGCGTAACATTTTTGATTGTTCTGTACAACTTTGCGGTTGTTGGTGTATTGGCAGTGTTCATGTCCAAAATGGCTATATTTGTAACACAGGGGTATTTGGTTGTTATTGGGATCTTGGTTGCTTACTGGTTCACTCTTTTGCCCGAATGGACTACTTGGGCACTGTTAATTGCGATGGCATTGTATGACCTTGCTGCTGTTTTGTTGCCTGTTGGGCCATTAAGGCTTTTGGTAGAGCTTGCAATCTCCAGGGATGAAGATATCCCTGCATTGGTTTACGAGGCTAGGCCTGTGACGAATGTTGATTCTGACTCGAGAAACGGTGTAGTTAGAAGGAGGGTATGGAGACAAAGGACTAATGCAGGAGATGGAGCAGATGAGAGTTTGGATACCAGGACTACTGTTAATCCGAATTTGAACCCTAATAGTCATCCGGATTCAAACTTGACTGATGAGACAGTTAATTCTGCAGGTAGTGATGGTAACAGCACAAGATTGATTATAGCTGAGGAAGGGCGGGTTTTGGGGAGGGATAATGATCTTTCTGCCCCACTAATTGATCGAAGGATTAGTGTGCCATTGCATGGACAGGAAAATGCTACTACATCCCCTGAAAATCTGCTCCTAGAGGGTATTGTATTGGGTTCAACTGGGGCTATTAAGCTTGGGTTGGGGGACTTCATCTTCTACAGTGTATTGGTTGGAAGAGCAGCAATGTACGATTTTATGACTGTGTATGCATGTTATCTTGCCATTATAGCTGGTTTGGGAGTTACTCTGATGCTTTTGGCGTTTTATCAGAAAGCTTTGCCAGCTCTTCCGGTGTCAATTGCACTAGGTGTGTTATTCTATTTCTTGACCCGCCTGTTACTTGAAGTTTTTGTTGTACAATGTTCCTTGAATCTTGTGATGTTTTAGCGATGCTGCTTGGTCATCTAGGATGTAGGATCCTTGATCCCGTGTTGTAACTAAATTTGTTTCATCAATTAATTCATACTATGAGTTTATCAATGTTCGATTACTTGCATGAAACACAACAGAAACATGAAGAAGCGAATAACCTGCAAAAGTTCTTGCCTTTGATTATGAATTCTATCGTATAAGGTTTGTTTTGTTTGAATGCAGTTTGTACTAAAAGAAACGGCAATGGGCAGGGCTACTCATTAGCATGAAGCAATCTGGTTGATAAAAAAATAATAAAAAAAAAGAAGCAGCTAAGTTAATATTCAACCAGGAAAGATAAAAATTTAGGTTATAAAAGACGGGCAGACAACACTTGGCAAGCCCTTCTCAGCTCACCGCTGAAATTTCATTTCTACTACATTTCTTCTATCCTTTTCATTTTCCCTTGGACATTTCTTGGTTGGAAAAACACTTGGTCTGTAGACATCTTGTAATTGGTATACTCTCCTACTGAATTTCTGTGAGATTAGATGAGAAGCAAGCAGGTTTCCCGTCAAGTCAAAGCTTGAAACTTGATTGTTTGGTTTCAAATAAAAGCGAGAACAACATAAACGTAGTTGAGTTGAACAAAGGCATGCCTGATAAGTAAATTATCAAGAAAAAGTTGCAGCTGGAAGGTGTGATTGTTTGACTATTCTAACCAAAATAAAACAACCCAAAAGATTGGGACAAATGGAGAATTTACTTCGGTTTAACAATACTGATTGGAGACTCAGTAGCAGTAAAGTACTATCTTTTTGCAGTATCATTCCTTGGTCACAAACTCGTTAATCCTAGAAAAGTTTCGCCTAGCTGACAGTCAATTTAAGGTAAGTTGTTTGCGAGATTACGAAGACTGGGATTTACTCGCATGACCCTGCTCTTAAGTTCCAGGAAATCAAGACGACAGTGACATCCTGATCTCTATATTTTGGAAGAAAACGCTGTCCTAAAGCCCTTTTGGAGGCCAGCTTATTAGCGGCGAATAGACACAAATCCATCCGGCGTAGTGTCAGGAGGTTATGGTATCAAAATGTGCTATATTAACTCTACTTAGACCTTACAGTATTTTTTTTTTTTTTTGGGATATGGAGGATGTTCTTTTTTTGTGTTCTCCTCTTTTTTTTTCCCCTGTTTTTTAAAGAATTTTTTTTTGGGTAGGTGTAAAAACAACAAAAGAAACTATATATTGCCACAAATGTGGAGGTCATTTTGTTTGTACTGCTTGGAGTCGCTGAGAAAGATAGTGATGCATAGCAAAAGGCTGTTATCCTTGAAAAGCCGTGTTGAATTTTCTACCTCTGATGCCTGTCTTTGTTTTATCCATAGTAACAAGGTCTTACTCAGCTAACAGCGTTCAGTTTATTCTATGTATATCGAATATATACATCATCAAATCCAATAACAGCCTCTCACTCTTGATATGCATTCATTACACCTAAATGCATCTAACTGGTGCATGAACTGTAATTGAGAATGACATAAGACGGTGCTATGTACCTAACAGACTCTATTGCTGTATGTGGCTGTATTCATGTCCAGTCCTGGCACGAGGTTTGACTTTGACCTTCTTCAAGCAATTAGCCCATCCCTCAATCCTTGCAACATTTTACCTACTTTCTGTAGTTAATCGGTGAATGATCTAATCAGAGAAATATAATAGACCCTAAAATTATTTTCCTCGGTGCAATTATTAGTCTACAAATTATCATTTCTAATTCCCATCACTTCTTTATTATCCTGATATTCCTTTGGTTTTTTTTGGTCATTACCCTGAAATACCATGTCAAGTTAACTGCAGAAACACAAGCTTCCCTACTCTGTTGTGTGCACGCAGCAGAGACAAAGAGATGATTTACATGCAACAATACAACAGCCAAATTTTGCATTAAACACTTTGACAGGAGAGAAATTGTAATTTACATGATCATTTATGCCAAAAATGACATACTCTGGGAATAAAGTAATAAGAAAAAAAAGGGAAGAGAAGAAGCTAAAACAAAAAAAACATCAAGGGTTCACCATCTGCGTGAATTCCGCAGTGATCTTGGAGATTTTACGAAAAGATCCAAAAGCAACTCTTCTAGATCCTCTGCAGTGTACTTTACATACTTTTCACTGCTTCGATTGCCAAGAAAAGAACGATAAGCCGGGATTACTTTCTGTGATATGGAGATTTGCAGGTCTTCACGAAGATGAGGATCTGCTATGCACCACTGGGCCTGGACTTTGTGTACCTCCTCGAAAGCATTAGTGAATCGTTTGCACCTTTCTTTAACTGATGCCTTCCCATCATCTCTAAGCAAAGAAACTACAGGACTCCAAGTGGTTCTCACGTAGCTCGTTGCATGCTGCTGGAACTTGCCAATATGCTTTCGGATCCATTCATCTCCAAAGAAGAGCCTGAGCTCGGAGCTCTTGACCTTTTGGACAATATAATGCATGTTGTTGAGCAAGAATATGCTTCTTAAAGAAACCTCCTTGTACAACTCCGATTTGCTGATAAGACTGGCTTCTAGAGTAGCTGCAACCGACCGAAAATGGTAAGCTACTGGACAAAAGCCGGAGGAGGGAATGCCCTGTCCATTAACAGCATCAACAACAGCATTTGAAGCTTCTGCCTCCTGGTCCTTGAGAAGTTTGTAGAGGTAGCCAGAATATACAGTAAGGATCCTGAGGTAGTTCATTACATACTTGGTTAGGTGATGAATTCCACCACCAGGGAAGGGATGCACAGATGCATCAGATGCAATGGCATTCTCAAATTTCAAGAAGGTCGTCTTTGCAGAATCACAAACTCTTTTCAAAAACTCGTGGAATTCGATCCTTAAAAAAGAGCCAGACTCTTCCGAGAACAAACCATCCACATGTAAATGAAGATCTGATAGAACTTCAACCATGTCAAGCAGACAGATCAGATTTTCTGGCTTATGAGGTCCCATAGCCAACACGTCTCCAAAATCAATGAGTCCTAAGATTGAAACCTTTGAGATCTCCACAAAGCATGATGAACAAATGGAACCAAAATCCCCAAATATCTGATCACAAAACCGTCTTTCACTTGCAAGGTAACCCTTGATGATCATCTTCATGGTCCACACCCACTTCTTGACCTCGCTGTTCCAGCTATTGAGCTCTAGTTTAAGCACATCCTCGATGCTTAGCTTTCGGACTTTAAGGATGGAGAAGTACTCCTCTAATGCTAGTTGGCGGCTGCTAATGAACACCTCACACAATTCCTTCCCATATTTGCATGCCAACATTGCATTAGCAATCGCTTTGATTGCTGGTATTACTCGTGGATCAACCAAATCTGCAGTGTACTCGACAGAACTTCCCCCATTGTTATCTCTCTCAGATTCTTCCTCAACTATTTCATCTTCCACAGAAACAAAAGACTGGTCATAGACCACATCATTGGCACGTGAACTGAAAGAGCCATTCTGCGGCACAAAGGGTTGCTTATGTTGAAGAAGAATGTGGTACAACTCTTCCTCAAGCCTCTGCATTGCCATCTGCAGTGCACTTTGAGCTCGGCCGGCAAGCTCCCTAGTCCTCCCAGTTTCATTTCCGGACAATCCTCCTAAGCTTTCCACCAGTGCCTGAATTTCATTAACTGCTTGTAAATACCCTGAGGCTTCCTCAGAACCAGATTCCCATATCAGAGAAGAACAGGATTCCCAGCGGAGGACCTCTCTCTCAGCACGTTTCAGCCTCTCCTCAATCTCAGTATAAATCCCTCCCTTGCTGTCACTTAGCAGTGTCATGGCAGACAAATGGGAATCCAGTTCTGTTAGGACTCTTCTAAAATCATCGTTTAAGTTCTTGTTTGCCCCTAATACCTTCACAATATGCTGAGCTGCAGCAAACATATGTTGCTCCACTTCATAGGTTGGCATGGTTGATTGACAGCCAGGCATCACCAAGGAAGAAAACAGGGCAAAGCACAGTATCTTGGTGATGCAAATCTTGAGTAAAATCCCAACAAAATTGAAAAGAAGATCTCTCACCAAAGGTTAACTAAGGCACAAAGCTACTACAAAATGGGTTCAGTGATATACAGTGGAAACCAGCAAGAGGAATTAATGGCCGAAGCCAAAGACTCCTCTCAAGGTTTTCGCATGGAAGACTAGTGAGATGGTAGAGAAATAGGGTCAGGGACTCGGGGTCAAAGGTAGGAATGAACAATATTGAGAGTGAGAGAAATGAAAAGCATTCAAAGCCTCAACAGCGGAAAACCATGCATCAAAAACTTACAAACTCAATCAGGATTTGGGAGAACGAGATATACTAAAAGTCACAAGAATATCTTATAAAAAAACGTTAAGATTTCTTTCCCTTAAACCCCTTCATCATACTCTTAGGCATGACCTAATCACTGAAGTGAAAAAAGGAACAAACTTTAATGGTGAAGTCAAAAGTCAAAAGTAGACAGGAAGCCTATAAACTTTTTAAGAGAAAACCCAGATATGAAACCGGGCAAAAGGAAAGACAAAAGGCAGAGGTGATCAACCAATCGATAGAAAACCTGCTGCAATAAACAAAACAACTATGCATATATATGATCAACTTTTCCAGCTAAACATCCATCCCAGAAAAGAATTCAATGCTGATACCAGAAAATCCAGCTACAATCCCGAGTAGAAAGCAAACTAGTAACTAAAGCAAAGGGATCTGAAATCATGCAATAAGAGGCTCTGAGAGAAAGAAAGAAAGGCACTTGGTTATCTGGAGCAGAACCTTCTTGAGGAGAGATGAACTTCAGGCCAAAAGAGTTAGAGAGACATACACGAGAATCAAAATCAGGAAGGTGAAAGCTTTGGATGTGAGCTTTTAAAAGAAAATTAAGGTAACTTGGAAAAAGAAACACAGGGTTGTTTCCTTGCAAATGTTGTGAGATTGATTTCTATGTGTCCCTTTGCAGTTGAATGCTACCGATCCCAGAACTTCTTTCATGGATCATTCAAGTGCTAAAGGTCGTTGCTTGACTTTTGACCATTCTTATTTGTTTAATTTTTTTTGCAAATTATTTGTTTGGCAGTTAAGTAACCAATATAACATATAAAAAGATCAATGGAGTATCTTTCTAAACACAGGGTTTTCCTAGATTGTGTCTGTGTCTTGACCAACCGAATGTTGCCCCATCATGGTTGTACGGTCATTCTGTCCTTCTGGTCCGTCTGGATAGAGATGAAAATGCACAGAAGTTTTGGGTGCAGGCAGGAAATCAATATTGGTTGCCTGGAAAACAAACAAAAGACATATACTAGTATTTTATTTTTCCATATTTTTGTCTTGTCAATGTTTTATTTTCTGACAAGTATATAGTTCTAGATCCCCCTTTGTTCTTGTTCCAAGAAATTAACCAAATCCTATATATGTTGTTTGTCATTATGCGATCCTGGAATACATTTTTCCAGTTTTTACGTTATTAGTTACTAGAATTAAGAAAAGAAAATGTCCAAAAAAATAATAATAAAAGAAACGAGTGGTTGATTATTTGGATTGAGATTGTTTTATTTTTTTTTGTACAAAATAAATTAAAGGCGTGCAGGCATGATGGATTGGTCAATTTTTTGTTTTCTTTTACAAAGAAAGAACGCTCGAAGTTACCGTCATTGTAAACGACTAAATGAGTGAAAATGATTAGTAAATAAGTAAATTATTATTAAACCACACTTAACAGTTAACACTGCTCTGACGACTGCCGTTACAGTTTCCTGTGATCTTCCCTCCATTTTTAACCGCTCCAAGCTTCACCTTCTTCTCACTTCACTGACGTGCCATGGCTCCATGTTTCTTCCTGCCTATGGAACCCACCCAGGCCAGTAACCCAAAAACCCTGACCCGAAACCACTTCCCTGACTCGACCCATCTTCAAGCCATGGGTCCCAAAAGGATTCCAAAACTCAATTCTTGATCACAGAACAAGTTGTCAATTTTCAACTACAGGGTGGTTTTGAGTTTGAATTGAAATGTTTGTTGCTATTCTTCATTTCTTTCATTCTCTTGTTTTCCGTTTCCTTGAAGTTTCCGCGTTGCTGTCGTGTGTCAACCTCGCCCTGGATTTGATCACCTGCGGGGCGGAGGCAGCGTCTAATGGTGCAACCATTGAAACAAAATTTGAAGTTAGGTTGCACAAGACCAAGCTTGGGATTTTGGGTATTTTGTAAATGACAAGATGGATTGGAATTGAAATAGAGGTATTAATGAGAGTCTAGTGAATCGCAGTCATTATACTTGAGGTTGGTTTTTCCTTTTGTCAACCGGTGACACAGCTTTTTTGAAGGACCAACTAGTAATCTTTCTAGCCGTCTCATGAGGGGTTACTGCTGGAAATTTTCCAATATTCTACGCTAGGCCAGGACAATGACTTGGGAGGTATAAACCAGAGAATTATTCTCATGAGCTAGTGAAAATTTCCACTTGATTTAACCACAGCAATTTCAGGCCCTAGTCAAGGGGAAAACTTCCACAATGTGGTATTTAGCTAAATGCTTTTGCCTCTGTTACACTCTCAGTGTTATGTTCAATGGATGTTTTCTGGTGTAGCCATAGCATGATTAATCATTTTCAACAATATTCCCTGCGTCACCAGAGCTCAAATATTGACTACCTCTTTTGGTCCATGAATTAACTAATCCCTGATATATACGTGGTAGTTATATTGGTTGAGAATCGCAATTAAAATGGATTATTTTGGTAGACTCACATTCGGCATCAGATCAGCATACCTGACGTAGTTCATAAAAAAATGCATTTGTGTGCTGTTGTGAGTTGTGACATTACTGGTGGAGCACGCAGAAGCTAGAACTTGGTTCTTTTTGGAGTCGTCTTCCTTCTGGGTCTCATGGAATAAGAATTACTAAATTGCTGTATTGAGTTTTTATTCGGGGAAAACCCAGCCTCAATGTTTCTATTTCTTTATTAACAACATCAACATGTCTTTGTAGCTGGTTAGAGACTTTGTTAGATTGAGTTTGGGATGATGAATGTTTGGATGTGCTTTGGACCCAACATTTGTCATTATTTAAATGCTTGTAAAGCTGACTTATATTACCAACCTACTTATACTTTTGGAAACCCTCAACTCTCTAAGTTTATGTCAGAATTCATTTGCACGTCTTTCAGATAAAATGATCTGGGTAGCTAGCTACCAAGGACAAATTCAATTCTAAATCGTGTTAACAGAAAAGTCATAGTAGTACTAAGAACAAAAGCAGAGATACATTTATGTCTTTTTTTAATGTTTCATTATTGCAAAGAATTTCTTGATCCACCTTGCCCTGGAGCAGAAATAGCCAATAGGCTACATTTGGAAGCCATAATCCTCTAGAAACTTTAAAAATAGGAATTGGCTAAAGCTAGAGATATTGATTGCTATTTGACGATAAATTTTACCCTTTTCTTTTTTTCTTTATCCCTACAAGTTGTGAAGACTCAAAAATTGACTGTGCAATGCCCAAGTTAGAGTATAACTTCAACAATTTAGCTGGAAAATTATAGCGGGCACGCAGTATCTAGCGAAGTTGGTTATTTCAAAATAAATAGACAATTAGAGAGCCTAAAACTGTGGAAAACCATCAAATAATTTCCCCCCTCTCTGCCTTCTCCCTGTCTCTCTCTCTCTCAATCTGTCCTTCTTCCACCACCCACAACTACTATCTTTCTCTGTTTTCCTGATTTTTTTTTTTCCTGCTGATTTTGCTACCTGGGTGTTTCTTCATTTCTCTTTTTGGTCCTTTGCTCAAGGTGAAGGCAAAGAGGAAGGCCTGTGCTTTTCCTGGCCAATCTTGAGTGGGCAGCCTCTTTGACACCTTTTTTTCTAGTGTTCTTGTAAGTTCCTTCTGAATCATAATTATTGTGTTAAATCATCTGCCTTTAAACATGCATTAATTCCCCTACAGAATTGCCTTGCTTTATACCTGTATTTTTCTCAAGAATGCATATGCTCAAGTGTATTGATTTTTAAGAGAAGAAATGTTTCTGCAAACATTTTTCTTTAAAGAAGAGAAAGATTATGACAGAATAATTTATGCAGTATACAGGAAATACCATAGGCTAGATTGATTTTGTAATAAGATGAATAGAACAATGATCAGAATGCACAAAATATTTGATGAAAATTCTCCAGGAAGGAAATGTAAGGCTCTGAAGACGGGCATCAGCATTCGCAGGAGGCTAATTTTGTTTTACTGGTTAGGGTACGAAAACTTTAAGTATGAGTTTATGAACCCTGGTGCTGAGATTGGATTAGGCTTCTTAATGTTGAGCCAAATAAAAGCAGGCACATTTTAGAACCATTTTTTTCACCGAACCTTAAATCCTCTATTACATTGTAAAATAAACCAAAGCTTTAGTTCCCTGTTCTGTTTTTGCATGACAAAGATTAGTGATTGTTCCCCTGCCATCTCTCTTAACACATTTGACTTTTCTAAAACTGTATATGTAGTTGCACTCAAGACCTTTTCGAGGTTGTATTTTGCCACTGCATTGAAATACTTGTCATTTGTCTTATACAGCAGCCCTTGTGATATGAGATGGTAGGAACTTTGGAGAATGACACAAAAGAAACAGCAACAGTTTCATCAGATTCTGGACAAGGGGGTGGAAATGGACAAGGACGCAGTACAGATCCTGCTAAAACTTCTGTGGATGATGATGAACATTTCGTGAATGCCAAAGAACTCAGCCGCTCATGTTCATCCGCTTCTTCTTCCGGATCAGATCTTCTGGAGTTGGATCCTGAGAAATTCAGCATCTCCCCGGCACCTGATTATTACTTCCAAGACGACCACGAAGGTGATCATAACGTCACAGCTAGCCCTAAGCCCAGCGTCCAAGAACAACAAGGCAGCAGTCATGGTCATGCAAACAATGGGTCAGCCACAGAATCTCCTCCGGCGCAGGTAATGGAGCGAACTCCTACTCCTGACTCGAGCCCTGCTGCAAAGCCCTACAGGATTCCATCTTCTGTTTTTGCCAGAACAAGCACGGGGGCGGAATGGAGTGTGGCTTCCAATGATTCGTTGTTCAGTATTCACGTGGGGAATATGAGCTTCACCAGAGAAAACATGGGCTGGATGGGTAAATCTGGAGAGCTAAACAGTAATGGTAGCCCGTTGATTGATTACTCGAGCAACAAACCTCCTGGCACTCAGATACAGCAAGCAGAAACTGGGAAATTTGGGGTGTCCGAGTCAAAAGCTGAAGAAACAATGAGAGAGGTTATAAAAGAGAACGAAGAAGAACGTAATAAGTCGCCTACCACCATATCCCCTCGTTCCAATAGCTTTGCTCGTTATTCTGATGCCAGTATTAAATCTTTTGCGTTCCCTATGTAAGTACCTCCGTTATTAACTTTCTTCTACTTAATTAATTACCCTGCACATGCAAAAACTGATCACTGAAATGCTTTGTGGTTTAATTATATGAAGATTGACGGGCGGGGATGATAAGAATGCTTCAGTGTCGCACCATAGTGCTCACAAGCGACGTCCATCCTCACAGCAACAAGTACCGTCGCCGCAGCAGTCGCAGACAAATCCAAATGCATCGGAGCCGCCGACGCCGTCACAGCCACAGGAAGCAAACACCCCATTGAAGACAAGTCCCACGTTAGCTCGGGTTAGATGGTGGTCTTGTTTTTCTTGGTGCTCACGGAGTTGATGATAATATACCATCTCTCTCTGTAATTTTTTTCTGTCATCACCAAGTATACGTAGACAACAACACGTGATGTATGTAGGGTTTTCCTCTGTAGATGTAATCAAAGCAACACTGTTTTTTTGGTAAAAAAAGAAATGTGTTTCTTTAGTTTTTGCAGCTTAATTAGCAGTTCTGGTTTTCTCTCATCATCTTCTTTTTGGTTCGTTTACTTTCCCAGTTACAATTTCGTCCACTAAAAGGAGCGAGTGAATTCTGATCATTAAATCGTTGAAAAAATGAGAACCAAACGACATGTCATTTAACAGACCACCCCAAACCCAGGCCCAACTGTCAGAATTGGACCAGACTGGACTCTCACTCTGAATCGAACCATTAACCCATATATGATCCATAAGGCCCGAGACTGACCCGAAGGGTAGAAGAGTAATATGCTCCCCCATTCGGCCAATTTAGGAAATTGGCGGGACCCAAAACACGAAAACGAGTGCAATTCCCGCCCAGAAACTCAAAAGAAGGAAAATGAAAAAGCCTATTTGGTTCTTCTTCGCTGTCACTTGCCTATTTGGCTATAAAGGAAATCTGAAAAATCGCCCCTCCAAATCCAATTCTCATTCTTTGAATTTGACCGCTAAAACAACCTTAACCCCAAATATCTGGCGCCAAAACACCGAAACTTAAAACCCCCCCACCCTCCTCCACCCTCTCATTCCTTAACCCTCTCCTCACTTCATCCTCTTCCCAGTCTAAAGAAATCTTCGAAACACCCAGAAAACAAAAGCCAACAGTCTCCTCCTTACTCTGCTCTTTAGAACGGGACCAGAAATGGCGAAATCAGTTAGCCCAGATGCGATTTCTACTTTGCTTTGTCTACCAAAGCCAGACTCGCCCACTGATCTTCCCGAGATTATCATCCAGGTCACCAAACTCGAGCCCAAAGGCAAATCTTATGGGTATGTTTATCTCCTTGTACCTTTCTCTCTGTTGGGTTGTTTTTTTTTTTGGGTTTTTGTTTTCTACATTTCATCGGTTTGATTTTTTTTTTTTGTTTTCTGCTTTTGGATTTCTGTTTTACATTTGGAGCTGACTAGATCTGGTCTTTGTTCATGTATTGTATTTATTTGCTGTTTCATTTGGTTGATGTCTGTGTTTTGTCACTGAAGTTGTGGTATTGAATTCACTTTTTGGGTTTTTGACTTTGCTTATTTGGGCTGTAGATTTGATGCGAACGATGGGAAGATGAAGATAAAATCTATCTTCAGTTCGCGTCTCTCCACTGAGGTCATCTCCGGGAACATTCAAAATCTGGGTCTCATTCGGGTCCTGGATTACACTGTCAATGAAATCCCTAGCAAGCAAGAAAAGTAAGGATTGTTTGCCTTTCATTGTATGGTGTTACAAGTACTGGTTCCTTTTGGGTTGATTATGATTTGGTTGGCTGTTTTTAAAATTTTTTATTTATGTAAAAAATGTGTCAGGTACTTAATTGTAACGAAATGTGAAGTGGTGTCTCCTGCACTTGAAGTGGAGATAAAGGATGGGGTAAAAGAGGATGGATCTGGCATAGTCTTAATACCCAAGCAGGAAAAGGAAGTTAGGAGGGAAACAAGTCCAGTCACGGGCATCTTTTTGAAGCCAAAGCAAGAAATGGTCACCAAATCGGCCGCACAGATTGTACACGAGCAGCGTGGAAAGTGAGTTTTTTCTGCTTTCTTTGTGTTATCCCTTTTGAACTATGTTGTCTGCCTTGTTCATTTCTTGCATATGGAGTTTGAGTTTTTTAGTTTATTAATGTTGTTGTACCTGTTGTGTTGAAATGTCAGTATGGCTCCTGCTGCACGGATGGCCATGACCCGAAGAGTTCACCCTCTAGTGTCCTTGAATCCTTACCAAGGTAACTGGACCATCAAGGTTCGTGTTACAAGCAAAGGGCCCATGCGTACTTACAAGAATGCGAGAGGAGAAGGGTGTGTTTTCAATGTGGAGTTAACAGATGAAGATGTGAGTTTAATATTTTTTTTTTTCTGGTTTCTTTGGATTCCGTTTTATGATTAGGCTAGATCATTTGGCTTACTGGAAATTGTGATGTGCAGGGTACACAAATACAGGCAACTATGTTCAACGAGGCTGCTAGGAAGTTCTATGAGAGGTTTCAGTTGGGAAAGGTCTACTATATCTCGAGGGGAACTCTTAGAGTTGCTAATAAGCAATTCAAGACAGTGCAAAATGATTATGAGATGACCTTAAACGAGAACTCTGAAGTGGAAGAGGCCAGCAATGAAGCAACTTATATTCCTGAAACGAAGTTCAATTTTGTCCCAATTGATCAGTTGGGTCCTTATGTGAATTCAAAAGAACTTGTTGGTAAGTGTTGTCTCTTTGAAGCCGATGTTTTAGTGTAATTTTTAGTCTTGGCTTTTCACTGACGCGTTTATTTACTTGAATTCAGATGTTATTGGGGTTGTCCAAAGTGTTTCACCTACAATGAGCATCCGGAGGAAGAGTGACAATGAAAGTATTGCAAAGCGGGATATAACTATTGCAGACGAAACGTGAGTGTTTTCTTCTTCTTCTTCTTTTTTTTTTTTTTCTGCCAATTTTACTTGACATTAGTTGTGCTGTATTGAAGGCAATCCATATTTTTAATGCAGGAAGAAGACTGTTGTGGTGTCGTTGTGGAATGATCTTGCAACTGATGTGGGGCAGGAATTGCTTAATAACGTTGACAAGAATCCTGTGGTCGCCATAAAAGCTCTTAAAGTTGGTGAATTTCAAGGTAATCAAAGTTTGACTAATAATGTGCACGTTTTGGGGTTGTAGCTTGTCTTTGATAGTGATAAGAATAGGTTCAAATGGAATCTCTTGTGATTTCAGGTATATCGCTGTCCACAGTTAGCAGAAGTATTGTACAAATCGATCCAGATACTGCTGAATCAAAGAAGCTGAGATCCTGGTAATCACTCTAGTGGTCAATTGTTTACCTTTGAAGCCTATTTTCTGTCTCTGTTTTGTTTAAATGTTTGCGTATGCTTATCAGGTATGATTCTGAAGGTAAAGAGACGTCCCTGGCCTCTGTTGCCTCTGGTTTGAGCCCCTCAACCAAAAGTGGAGGAAGATCCATGTATTCTGACCGAGTTCAAATCTCTCATATAATAAGTAACCCATCCTTGGGTGCTGAAAAGGTACAGACGTTTATTCATTTTTTTCATTAATAAAATTAAAGCTTGTATAGTAACCAAATAGGATTGAATTATTTCTGTAGAGTTTATTCAGTGTTTTATGTGGGGGTTGTGCCTACATCAAAATTGCAAGTAGTTAGTCAAGTTTAGTTTCAGTTTTGTATAATGCAATGTCTCTGTCTTCTGCAGCCTGCATTCTTTAGCATCAGAGCTTATGTAAGCTTCATCAAGCCTGACCAAACCATGTGGTACCGGGCTTGCAAGACCTGCAATAAGAAAGTGACGGATGCTGTTGGAGGTGGATACTGGTGTGAAGGATGCCAGAAGAATGATGAAGAGTGTAGTCTAAGGTGAGAGTGATTGCCAAGGATATCAGTGATTAGTCCAGATCGTCAATGTGAAGTTTTAATATTGATGTTTCAATTTACATTCTCATTTTTTTGTTGAATTGTTTAGGTACATAATGGTTGTTAAGGTCTCAGATGCTAGCGGTGAAGGTTGGGTGTCGGCATTTAATCAAGAAGGGGAGAAGATCATTGGTTGCTCTGCTGAAGAACTTGATAAGCTGAAATCGCAGGTGGATAACAGATCAAAATAGAATAAATTTACATGAATCTGCAAATGAAAACGGTGGAAAACTTGTTTTCTAATTTCTTGTATCCTATTGACATTTTCAGGATGATGGGAGTTCATTCCAGCAGAAAGTAAAAGAAGCTACCTGGAGTCCTCATCTTTTTAGAGTCAGTGTTGCCCAGAACGAGTACAACAATGAGAAGAGGCAAAGGATAACAGTCAGGGCTGTTGCACCTGTTGATTTTGCTGCTGAGTCTAGATTTTTGTTGGAAGAGATCTCCAAGATGAGAGGCACTCAATGAAATAGCTTTGTTCACTTGTGTAAGAACGGAGAGGGTGTATCCAGCTAAGATTTAGCAGGTTACAAAGACTTGCCTGTAATATATGCTTTTAGGGTACTGAATACAATTACTTTTGGTAAAATCCTTTTGTTTTGGAATTCACCTTGGATATACCTGGACCGGTTAATGGTGTATTCTGAAAAAATAAGTTAAGTGCTCTCTGTCGTCAAAAAACAGCCTTCTATCTTGTCTTTCCCTTCTACTAACGCATATACATGGAGATCAAACCAGCTCATAGAACAAGTAATAATGAAGAAGAGGTCAAATTCGTTGCCTTGTGAGATAGCTTTGGGTATGAATCCTGAGGTTTTAGAAATGGATTGAGATGTTCAATCGATCGTGTCATTTAGTTACCAGTTCTGTCAATCTCAATTCCTAACTCAAATAACTTCATCATATGTAATGATAGATTTTGAAACTTCCCGAACATGGGCCCCTAGCTTTCCTAATTGTTCTCAGGTCAGGCGTAAATGAAAACATGAATCTCTTGCAAAGCGCGAGGCACCAAGTGGGAGGTGATCCTTAGACAGCTAATAATATATGCTTCAGAATAATAGTTAAAAGCATGAACAATATCTGTTAAAGCCAAAGAACTTATAATTGAATGACTCAAACGAATAACACTGCATCAGGCAGTGAATGTCATAACGCTGCAATTGCCTTAACATACAAATTGTAATGTTATTCATTTAACTTGGACCTAATCTGCTATACATCAAACCAGTTCAATAACCATCCTTATATGAGGAGAGCAGCCACGAGATTTTATGCAACAACTTTGCTGCCCTTTTACCATCGGCATCATCTTTGGGGAAAGGAGCAGTCCATTCCTGAAATTTATGGAGGCTTCCGGTGAAGTCTGTAAAGAGTCCGTCCACTCCTATCTTGTTTATCCAATAATCATACTCCGCGTGCGGGTCTTGATGAAAGTCCAAGTGCAAGAATTGGTTCTCATTCCGGTAAGTATAAGGATGCACCTGAATTTCTCAAATCATTTACAGCAAGAACATGAGCTTCTGAAAGACCAGGGAACAAAACTTGCTAACAAAAAATAGTTTAGTCATCTCAGTCAGAGGAATCTGAAATTAACACTGTACTAAAGCAACCAGATAAGTCTCTAGTTATTTACTTTGTTCAATTACAAGGAAGCTCCATCCATTAACGAAAAGAATAAAAGAGATACGAGGTGCATATACAGCATAGAAATGTTTACCTGTAGGTTACGCGAGTGTGCTCTGGCAACAAGATCTGTAGGAACTTGCAAATAATTATTTACGACAGGGACTACTGTATCCTTCCAGGGCCCAATTCCGACCACATAGTCCTTGATGTAGTCTAGATAAGAATCAGAAGTGATCTCCCAGTATGACTGCAAATTGCAACTAAATTATTACTGTAATTACATCATCACTTCCATCTTGTGCAATACCATTCTGAGATGGGGAAAAGAAAAGTACTTTTTCCTCCTAAGAGGGTCTGATATTTCAGAAAAAGTTTCTCCAGCCATTGGATTTGAATAATGCAAAATTCAAAGCTCCATGCAAAGAAGTTTATAGACCAGCTAAAGGTCTAGCTTAAATGAAGGTTGAACAAAGTTGATTAGGACATATACCTGGTTAGTGTCTTCCGTTAGCATGGTGACATCATCAATCAAAAGAATTTTTGGCAAGTCTGTCAGATTTGATATGTATACGAGTGAACTTGGAGCAAAAGACTGGATAAATACTGGCTGTTTCAGCCAATCTTTTGACATGTACTGGCCTTTGTATCCGTACTTCTTGAGTGTCTCCACAAACTTGTCCTCAACACGCTTTCCACCAGGCCATTTAACCTGTTGTCAGCACAGATTATCTGTCAGATGATGTAGTGCACTTCTTTACTAGACATTCTTAATAATTTGCACAAACATCAAGAACTACATGCTGCATTCTATTAAAAATTTTTGTTAGGAGATGCTCACTTTTTCATAATCAGTTCTGTTGAAAGTTCTGTAAAATTATTTGATGAGATGCAGTTGATTGCAAAATTCATATACTACAACAATACTGTCAAATCCTTGAAAATAGAAAAGTAGAATTTATAGTCTAATAAATCTTAGATGACTTATGTTATTCGTGTGATTAATCTTAGGGCATTGAAAGAAATATTACTTACATGCTGATTGATGAATACTGGATTTTTTATCTCTGGATATATCCCAACCACCCTTGTTGCATCCAGAGCAATTGATATGAACTCTTCAAAAGTTATAATGGAGAACTTTCCTGAGTATCATCAGGTAATAGAACAATAATCAGTTCGCATTGTTATCTCGCATAGATATAGGATTCTGTGAGCAGAAAAAAAAATATGTTCGAGGTAGAACTTTTACAGTTATAGAATAACACATGCAGTAATTCACTTGCAAGGATCAAAGAAATAAATGCTATATAAAAATGATATAAGATATCACTAAGACGTGGAATAAGTGACACATATTCAAAACAATCATATATGGAAAAAAGCATAAATCCATAAAGAGAACAAATAACGTTATTGCAATGGACTTGCCATTATATTGCTGATCCCGGAAACTGTATCTCTGCTTGACCCGTAATTTCTTCAGCTCTTCTAGGGTGAAATCAACTGCATACAATTAGATGAAAGTAAACTGCATACAATTAGATGAAAGTAAGATCCAACGTGCTCGGCTGATTAGACCCTTTCATAGTAAAAAGGTTGAAGAAGGTTTGCCAGCACCCAAAAGAATGCAACTTGATTACATCAAAATAATTGAGAGTTATATTTTTGTAGGTGCTTGTGTTTAAAGCTTATTCCAATTCCCAACAGTGCAATGTGATCATCTGGAATCTGAACGAGCTCATACCAGAAAAGAACCCAGTGGTGTTGACCCCTTGAACTACGTAGGTCCTTTTTCGATCTGCAAACTCCTTATGCTCTGCAACATCAGTTGTGGCATCAAGGGTGACATCATGGAAGCAGATGAGAACACCATCTTTGGACGATAGGATATCTGATTCTATGAAGTCCGTTCCTTCTTCTATGGCCCTCTTGAAGAAGCATTATTCAAGTCATTATTGAAATCAAATACTAGAAAGAATATGCTTGCAAAGATGAAAAGGATAGACCTATTATGACATTAGATAACTGGATCATTATGTTTCAGGGGGCATGCCTAAGCTTATGTTGGTTTTTTAGCCAAAAGAGAAACATATCCCTAACCCAGCAAAAATGCATAACTGTTTGACTGCCTTTGATAGACATTGTCTAAGGTAGATGGAAAATTTGACCTCCCAGTCAATCAAAACGGTTCAAACAACTGACAATGTCAAGAGCACCAGCTACTTGGCTTCCTCACTTGAGGGACTTCAAAATTTGACAGTGGAAAGGTAGGGGGAAGAAAAGGTATAGAAACAGAAAACACAAAAACACATAAGCTCATAAAAGATTAGTATAAGTTGATTTCCCATCACATACCAAGTATGCAGCAGCAGTTTCTTCAGGAATCTCCCCATTTGATCCCCGATGTGCAACATTATATGGGCGCCAAGTCTGTAGAGGCTGTTTGTCACCATTTTTTACTTTACTAGGGAGAGGATACAGTGGCCTTGCAACAGACACAACAAGGAGAGACAGAAACACAATCGGACCAAAGCCTGCCATTTTACAAAATAAAGTCACGAATCAATCAAAACTCATATAGGGATGAAAGAAACGCCAAAATATATAAATCACCAATCACATACAATTTTCTTACATTCTAGTACATGACAAACCAGCAGACAACATAAGTTGAATCCGAACTAAACCCAAGCAACAAACACATGGTCAGATCATTCATTAAAAGACAGGACAAAGACAAAGCCCAGAGCATTCAATTACAACAAAACGGAAGCCCCATTGCTCCCGCTCATAAAGCATCAAACTTTAAGATCGTTGCATTATCATTAACAGGCAAAAGAGGCAATAAGATCATTTGGAAACAAGACAGCTCATAAAAAGCAAAGATATAGAAGATTATTGACAAACATCATACTTTAAGAAAAAAAAAGAGGAAAAACCCAGAAACATTTTGGAGTTTTTCTTCTGGAGACTTACAGGTTCCTGCCATTATATGGAGCTATGGCTCTGCTTCTCCCCCAAAACGTCCCCGTTTGCTTGCCCTTCTTCTGTCCTCCTGGGTTTTATACAGTTTCAGGTTTTCCTCAAAGAATGGGGGGTCCTCCCTACAAGTCAACGTTTGATTGGGATTCCAGAGTAACGTGTATCCAGCTCAATATAAAATCCCGGGTTGTGAGGATTCTTAGCCATGGATCTATCGATAAAACAACGAATATTCCTTGAAGATGTGACTACTTTTTCTTTTGATAATGTATGGGTTACTTCATAATCATATGTAACGAAGTAAACAGAAATGTCTTTCTAAGTATAGTCGTGTAATATCTAAAGTGGGCGTTGATTTTAGAGAATGCTGACGTGGGTATCAATGATTTGTTGTATAGTAGATAGACTTGTTTTATGTTAAAAAAAAAAGGCTTGTTTTGATATCCATAGAGAGAATGATCCTTTTTCTCGGATGATTGGGTGGCTGTTACTGGAAAAACAAACTTGGCTTTGCAGCTACCTACCAGTTATGGAGTTTCTACATTTGACCTCTAGGAACAGGATTGTGTCAGCTGGTTGGTGTGTCAATTTTATATTGATTTTGCTGGTGTGTCAATTTTATAGTACTTATTTTGTTCTGGATTAAGTTAATATTAAAGGTTCAGATTTACTACCACTTTCTTGTTTACTATTTTATTGCTTCTTTCTTGAGACAAGTTCTTAACTTATTGGTTTGGAATAATTTGAGATTATCCTGGAATGAAAAAGGCAGCAAGTAAATAAAACTAATGGTTAAACTATTGTGTCAACTGCTCTAAGCCATGCAAGTCAAGTTTTATGTCAGCATCTGGACAATGCCTCCATATGGGCTAAATTCCGTGTAAAACAAGAAATGCCGGCTTATTATTTGAACTTTTCCATTTGGTCCATGAGCAATTCTAAAGTCAACTTCCAATGCAGTGAACGAACACTTCTTATAGTTGTCTGTCACTAATAGCACACAATCGGTCCCTTTTGATAAGTCCTTCCATACTGGAAAATGTAAGAGTATCTGAACTTATCGCCACATATCTAGTTCTGAGATGAACGCTATATGTACAGTAAGCAATAGACATCCACATTCTTATGGCAGAAGAACTGAAGATGAGGCATTGAAATGATTAGTAGTTAGTTGTGCCTTTACCTATTCTTAGCCGGCATTTGTTATCTTAATTTGGGGAAACACATAAAAAGCAGAATCTGAATAGCTAGGGTCATGTATTCATTTATCAATTTGTTGCAAGAATACATCACGGACTGAAGAACACACTACCAATTTCTAGCCGTTTCTTTGGGCAGCTTCCCGTAAACAATTGGTAAGGAAAACGGATTTTTTTACATCACGGATTTTCGTACAGCAAGAAAAGCTAGGAGCACTAGCAGGCGTGTCACACCAAGTAGAGTCCAATGAGGAACTCTACTTGGTGGATATATATAGTTACAATGCTGTTGTTATATAAATTCTGTTTATGAACATATAATTTTGGTAGAGATAATTTTGCAAAGGAGGAAGATCCATTCTTTGCACATATCAAGAGGATCTGCTCCAAGTGGAGTTCCTTGGCTGGACTCTGCTTTCTCTGATATGGAGGTTGGTCCGGAAACAAACTCAAAAGCATAAGAAGCTAGAAAAACAGCCACATGCCGTTAAGTAGATTTTAAAGTAAGCAAAAGACTGGAAGCATTGGCATCAAATTGGATGGTGGTAGTCGATTCAACAAACAAGTGGATGGTCGGAATCTTGCTTACAGTTGCCACCTTTCAGTGCTTTGTCTACACAGCAATAAGCAACTTGAAGTCTTTTAAACAGAATAGTATACCATCTTGGGAAAAGGCACCTTCACCATTTTTTGTTTCTTTCAGAAGGAAGGAAAGAGGCTAGGCATCTGATTCTTATGTAGGATTTTCATTTTCCATTGAAATATTGAATATCTGCGGAGGTGAGCAGACGCCAATATTATTGTAGGAATTCTGATCTTCGTAAATTATGGCAACTAATTCCTGATAAACAATGTGATTAATTACTTTACAGTTTTGTGTTGACAATGTTAGATTAAGTGGCAAAAGTGACAGCAGAATCCGCACACCAAAAAGCTGCTCGGTTACACATAAACCTTTTGAACAACTGCTTTTCCATCAAAATACAGCTAAAAAACACCTACAAGAAAAGGAGAAAATACATCTGTTGATTGACATCAATGTCTAAACCCTAAACAAGAGCCAAAGAAAAACTAGCTGACCCGTTTTGGGTTGATTCCCATGACCTAAACTTTAAACCTGACAGAAACTGACAGAGCTACCACATTGTTCTAAAAGGAAAATGGTGCAGTGCAGATAGTGATGTTCCTCATGGGATTTGTTACATCCTTGCCACCAGCATGCCTGACAAATTCTTCAGGAGAAAGAAAGTTGCCATGGCAAACGCAAACTATACAGATTTGAGCATTTGTGCACTTGTACAGAATCCCCTCTATTCTCCTTCCATTGGGGATCCCTCCTGTAGTTGCAACAGTGGGCATGTGTTTCATGGAATCCATGGCATTGTTCCCAGACCAACCGCCAGAAACTTTAGCTTTCTTGTTTGGACTCTCCAGAATACTTTCGGCTGGTTTTACCACTGTTCCACCTGTGCCTGTTCCCCAACAATTGACCTTAGGCACTACGCCTCTGAAATTTGCCAATGTCTGCGAACTGCCAACATCCTTCTCGGCTGCCAGATCACCTAGTCCTGTATGGAAGTTATGCCATCTAGCATTAGAGGACATTTTTGAACTAACACTGAGAGCATGAGAGATATAAAGGTCAATGTTAAACAAAAAACTGAGCATTACTAATGCTTCGAGAACAGACTGATTAATATCTTCTTGGAAAACACCCGTGAACCTCCTAGCTTGCTGGACTACATAAATTAAAAGTCTTCCTACATAAATCCTACATATTAACTTCTGCTGCAGCTATTTTGGCAATGGACCAAAGCACACACATTGTTAACTGGAAATTTTACTTCCATCAAAGATTGGACTATCTAGTTTCTCTGTGTAGTCATAGGATTCATCTATAAGTGTGATTACGGAAGCAATCCGTGATATGTTCCCTAAGTGCATTTGGGCCACCAATATCTCCTAACGAAATCCCTAAAGTGGGAGGCCACACAGTATGAAGACAAGGCATAATGATAATTGATAACCAAAGCAAATGAACTTGAGGCAACATGGAAAATGCCATGAATCATTTATTTATCTTCATTTGCTAGGCACACATAAGGGCTTCAGAGGTAGCAGTTGAACAGTCTGACGAGAACAAGAAGGATGTAATGAAGAGGAGAAACTGTGTCAAATGTAATTGGTGTTACCGTGTGATCTGTGCTCGTTCATGCAATCCACAGATGATAACACATTTAAAACCAAAATCTTGCAAGCAAAATGTGCATAAATGTGCAACCATGAAAAAATAATGTTACTGTGATTCGAAAATTTCACTACAAAGATCAAGAAAGACTCCTATGCGGCAGAACTCGAAGTTTTATCAATCTTTTTCGTTGATAACTGGATCAATAACGGATTCAGAATCTGATCAAAATGAATATGTATCATTCCTCGCTGACATAACCAATATCCGTGGATCATCTTTGATTGTTGATTGTCCACAAATTCCACAAGATTATCCCCATCCCCAGTACATGTTTCTCTTAGTTCCATATGCCATAGGCACTAAAAGTTACACTCACTAGCTTACAATGAAAAGTTACAATGATTCTCAATCTGCACTTACAGCAAATTAGTTAGGGAATTGGAATCATTTAAATAAAACCGCACCTCTCATATGATCAATTATAGCTTTAAAGTACATGAAACGACTTCCCTCACTTCATATGGTATGATGCTGTTACCAGTGGAGCAATATATCATCCACAAATCTAAACAGATAATACAACATAAGATTCCACTGTTCTACAAAAAAAAAAAAAAAGGAGACATAAGATTCCACTGCTATAACTCAAACCAAAAAGACCTACCACAAAGAAATGGAACGGACAACTATAAGCCGTCAAGAGAAACTAAAGAGCAAAACTGCATACAGTCCTGGAAGATGAACACCAAAGAGAAAAGGGTAGAAACACACACCTTCAAAATTCCCATTTCCGTGTAAAGCTGTATGTGCCTGAATCCTTAGAATGGCTCGCCTAAAGGCAGGGCTTTTACTAGCTGAGGCTGCAGCCCAGGCTGCCACTTTTGATGGTGAAGATGGCATTGGCTCTGGAGGTGGAGAATTCTCCTTCTCAATGACTCCAAAAGCACCCATCTGCTCTGCAATTGTCTGTGCAGCCTCAAATCTTCTCCTTACCAACTCCCTCAAGACCATCCTTCTCTGCTCTTTCTCTGCCTCGGTGGGGAGTGAACTAGACCTTGCCAGCGAAAGGAAAGATTTTGGAGGCTGAGGATCAAGCTCAACAGTAGCGGTCCTGTTCAGGGTTAGCAAGTCATTCTGAGATGATGATCTGTTTAGTAGCCTTTCTCTTGAGTTTTCGCTGTAAATGCCACCCAAAGACAGCCCAAGATTGAGGTCTGGCTGTTCGTATTGTGTTTCTTGAATGAACAATTTGGTGCCTGTAGGGTTCTCCTGTGATGAAAATTTCTCCCAAAGGCCTTTTTGGTGCGTATTGCTGTGCATGGTAGAGAGTTAGGATGATAACTCGACGCTTGCTTCTCCTCTTTGCCTCACAAAACACAATGAGATGGAATTGAAGTGAACCTCGGCTTGTTACTCTCTCT
This sequence comes from Turnera subulata, assembly GCA_028386065.3. Taxonomy (NCBI): domain Eukaryota; kingdom Viridiplantae; phylum Streptophyta; class Magnoliopsida; order Malpighiales; family Passifloraceae; genus Turnera; species Turnera subulata. The sequence goes on from JAKUCV010005273.1 coordinate 34,590, forward strand.
GGCATATAATAGAGTCATATAATTTTTAAGGCATCCACTTGAATGGAAATTTTAAAATCATGGAATAATAATTTGCATGTAAATACCCAAATGAAGAACCTAAATAGTAAAAAAGAGTGAGAAAAAAATTTAGGAAACCCATCAATCAGTATTATATTCAACAACCAACTAACTGACCTGAAAGCACAGAGCAGGAAAAATAAAAAAAGACCAGCACAAAACTACCTAAGAAAAGCAGAGAAAAAGACGTGTGAACAGAAAGGTGATGATGACCCTGCAAAAAACTTACATGAATATATGACCGATCACTCCAATAACTTCAAATTCCGACAAGTTCTCTTCCCGGAGGAACAACACGCCAATAAGAGCAATTTGAAGAACAAGAAGACTTCAATTTAGCTGTGCAATATAGTGGTAAATGAGTAGTGACAGTGCCTGGTTTTTATAGATGACAACACACTTCAGGTAGGCCACGTGGCAACAAGGGGCCAGGTTTTTGCGTCTCCTCTCCAGTGCTTACTCTTCTCAAGTCTTGTTGTGCTAGCCAGCTGCTGCTGCAGTTGCTACTCTGCCTATTCCACCATGTTCAACTTTTTGGGTTAAGCTGCTGGTTAAAGAAGACAAATTTAACAACATCGACAGTACTAGGCCCCGTCCCATTGCAGTGGCATCATCCTATATTAATCAAGGCCTGCAATATCTGGGGATAAGAATTTGGGGGTTGCACACCCAATTTTTGTGGTTAATGAAAAAAAAAAAAAAACGGCATTGCAGAGTTTGGATCTGCGTGTAGTACAAAGTCGGCTTTGCTAAGAACAAGGTCTAGTTTGCCTAGTTTGGAGAATGGTATGTTGTCTTTTAGACACGTCACTAAACAAGACCCAATTTTACAACCTAAATGTATCCATTTCCTTTACCCAGTTGTAAAATGAACAGTAAGGGGAGGATTTGGTATCTTCTACTATATTATTTTGATTTTCGCTTCTTCAGTTCTGGCCTGGGCGGCGACCTTCCCTATCCTGATTTGAACAACTTTCCATCTCCATGCAGTTCCATCCAAAATCAGCAGTTTTGTGAGATCAGCTTTACACGTTCTGTCTATTTTCGTGCCTCCATTTGTCATATTAGTACTGAGTTGTGAGTTCTCCCATTTTCATGTCTATTTTCTGTCTAGAATTTTGGGTAATCCCATTTTCCATTTCTGGGGTAGCACTGAAACTGGGATTTTGACCAAAACAATCATTGGAAAACGTACCGGTTGGCCTCGCCGTTTCGGTAGATTGAAGAGTCGCCAAGGCTCTACCCCCGCCGTTAAGTTGTAAAACCGGCGGCGTTGAGAGAAACAAAAAAAAACAGGGGACGATGGGTGTGTCTTTTCTTTTTTTGGAAAAAGGTGGGTAGTTTGGGGACCACCAAAGAATCTGGATGGACTCTACTACTACTTTTTTCTTTCTCTTTTGTTCACTTTTGCTGGGTCTGAAAAGTACGGATTCGACGTCAGCATATGGACACATGGCAAGAGATGGATGGAGATGGGCACGTGCCCGGTGTGCGGGAGGAGACCCCACAACACCAAGTTTAGATTATTGTCATAACTTTTTTAAATTTAAGTGGGGGGAAGAGAGAAAGGCAAAGTCTTCGAGCCTCGTACTTGTTACGTCATCTCAATCCAGCTGTCTTTGCCTCCAGGCGCCGACGCCACGCGCCGTTCCTGTTTATTCACTCTTTAGTTCTTCTACTTACCTTTCATTTCTTCGTGAAAACTATCTACCTGCCTACTCATTGAAGTTTTTTTTTTTTTGTTGAGACCCATTGAAAATCAAGTGGCCCCGAATAAGTGTATCAGTGTATGTATCAAGCATGTGTTAATAAATAGTATGATCTTTTATAAATATTGCCAGGGATCGAGTAGCCCAAATCTCTCTGCTTTGCGGACTAAAAACCAAATAATATGTAATGGGTAATCCAATGATTTTTTAAGGCTTTTCCCTAAAGTTAGATAAGGTACACAACCACAAAAACAAATCGTGGCAATAGGAAACAAAGAAAAAACTACTAATACGACGTACGTGACAAAAAAGGAAAAGAAAAGAGAGGAAGACAACTAATATTATTGGTAATAGGACATGTCTAGGCTGTTGCAGGCCTAATGAGTAAGCCGTACGGGCCTGGTGGTCCTCTAGTCTATGGGAGACCCTAAGGTCTTGTCAAGTCGTTGTCAGCTTCAAGTCCACCATTATTATTATAGAACTCGATCTACGCGATGATGTGGACTCATTATTTGGGCTTTGGCATTTACTACTATTTATTTTTTTGTAAGAATATCACCAAACTTGATATCCACGCTCGTTTAGTTAAGTTGATGAGAGCCCAACCCTACGATGGTGAACAGGCCCGATAACAGAAGCCCGAGTACGCATTTCATGAGAAGTCCGATCGATTTCATTAGCTTAGCCACTCCAAGCAAAACACCTTTACAATTTTTGGAAGGAAGATACCCAAAGATTTTATGTACCAAGTGCCAAAAGCAGAAGGATTAGAAGCAGAGTTAGTCAGGGGGGAAAAACAGAGTTATTCAAGCTATGTATATGTTTTCGTCAATCCCCAAAAAGCGTTTTGAATCACATCCACATCCAAAATAAGGTCTCTACAAAACTAAGGCCGATATAAAGTGGAGAAAGAAAGCCAACAACGGATCCCACTCAAATGGGTCGAACAACTTTCAGCTTGGCGATATGCGAAATCCATACTTATATTGCCATTAGATCGCCATAATTCCTCATCAGAAGGATGGATCCTCCAAAAATTCCAGCAGCTCGCAGCAGTTTCTGCAAGAGTAGAGAGGAGAGAAATTAGTGCAGAACCAATGCAACTCTTTGCTCCCCATCTAAATGAGAATGGTATGATATATACAGTCGTCCTTTTGCTTCTAGTTCTAAATTCTAAACTGAACAAACATTTTTTTTTTTTCAAGATTGAAATACAACATAAAATGGAGGCAACTTTTCAATAATTTTATATTTCAATTATTGTTCTGCCAAAACAACAAATATACCATGAATACGTGAATTAACCAATCCTGTTTATAGAAGACCAACAAGTTACCAATACCTGCTTCTTGTGGACTAGTTACAGATTCAAAACTAAAATCTGCCAGCCATTTAACAAGGCATCTGAGTAGAAAGAACAGGAAGAACCTGTACTCTCGAAAAATTTACTATCAATCATAAAAAGTAAGCATAATCCCTGCTATATGTGATCAATTTGCAATTGCAAATAGCTGTGAAGCAGCAAAACCATACACATTCCGCAAGTCTACATGCTGAACTAGCAACACTCCCAAGAATTCAGCTTCCCTTCTCACTAAAACACTGTTAACATACATGATTCAGCAGTTTCACATTCTTCCTTCACTGTTTTTTCTTACAATCAGCACAAATAAGGTTATATCTTTTCAGCTACCTTTCGAGAAATAGACATCTCATATGCAAGCCCAAAAAACATCGGGCTATTGATGCCAAAAATCCAGTCATATATCGGGACACTTACCAAACAGAAACAGGCACAGGCAACCACATCACAAGATCAACAATGGCAATCACAAATTTTTTGCTAGGAGTTAGCTCACTCATGCAAAGAGCAAAAACGAGGACCCCTCAAAAGAACACTACCAACATCCTCCACCATAAACCTTTCTTCCCCTCCAAGTTGCTCTCTACTTGGGGTACCACCCAGTTGCGCTCTAATTTGGGGTTCCATTTCCGTCCCTAAAATATCATTATCTTTCTGTTTATAATCTCCCTGTTGAATCCAACTAATTCTTCGCCTACCTGATAGCTTCTCGCTAAACTCTTATCACTATGAAGACTAGCACTCTTATAATTCAACTAAAGGCCACACGTTTTGGCAAGTTGCTCTCTACTTGGGGTACCACCCAGTTGCGCTCTAATTTGGGGTTCCATTTCCGTCCCTAAAATATCATTATCTTTCTGTTTATAATCTCCCTGTTGAATCCAACTAATTCTTCGCCTACCTGATACCTTCTCGCTAAACTCTTATCACTATGAAGACTAGCACTCTTATAATTCAACTAAAGGCCACACGTTTTGGCAAACAAAAACTGCTCCACGGAACAACAAGTGTAAAATAAAGAATACAACTTTCGGAACCTGTAGCTGTCCCAGATCCCTAATTCGGAGGGGAGAAGAACCCCAAATCCTTCTTTCCCTAAAGACCCTCAACAACCCACCAAAAAGCTAAGCCTTTTTCACTAGCAAAACCAACGGAGACACTCGTAAAGCGATTCGAGAGCAACCCAAGTAAACAATTAGAGACTATCCAAGGAACCGACAGGAAAGCGAAGAAATTAAAGAACATAAAAGAAATTTCTTTAAAAAAGAACTAAAAGGAGAGAAATCATGAGCACGCATACCATGTTGAGGGCCCATTTCTCCTCATCATAAACCTGAGAGCGCCAGAAAGCTTTCACCTTTTCAAGAGAAGGAGAAACCACAGGGATTGCCATGGATTCAGAGCAGAGAGATTTTGGTGTTAGGGTTTTGGGTTTAGACTTCGGGGTCGGTGATTTGGAGAATTGTTGGGGTTTTTGGGTTTTAAAGCAGCCGGGTAGCCCTTGCGTTACTGCAATTTGTCGAAATTAACCTTGTCACGGCTTTACTTATAGGGGTAAATGTGTCCACTGCTATTATTTTTTTTGGTTAAATGCAATTCCTATTTTTCTGCTTTTTGATAATTTTTTTTTGGAAGAAAGACAAACAACATTCTTGTAGTCATTTTACTCGCACAGACTCCAATATATTATTTATTAATTATTTTTTAAAATAAAACACTATAAGTTCTGTATTTTTTTTTACTCTTGATAAATCATTTTATTTAGATAAAATAAAAAAAATAAAAGAGATAAATTACTAAATCAAAATTTTTAACCATAAAAATTCAATAAATAGTAAATTATAATTATTTTATTTTCAAAAGGTATAATAAAAATATTTCTTTTTCCTATTCATCTATTATGTAACTTGAGTAAATTATAGATCTAAAAAGGAAAATAATTGGTACTCCCTATTGGATCTAGTTGTAAATAAAACAGAAATACTTATTAAGTTATTTCTAATAATAAATATATATACATATATAACATAATAAAAAAATAAATTAAAATCAATATGAAGATAAAATTAAAGGTAAACAAATATAAAAATGATAAAAAAAAGAATGTTTTATACAAATTAAAATAATAAATAATAAATACATTGAGAATATGTTACTAACATTTTTCTTCCAATAAATTAATACCAGCATATACTATTTCTTATCTTTTTTATTTATTTTTTTTTTCCTTTGGTACCTATAATGTCTGTTCTCTTACTCCCTACCCCATGATATTTGTACAATTTTATTTTTTTGTATATTACCAATTGAAGTGGTTTAGGACAAGTTAGGGAAGGGGAAGAAAGAGTAGAAAATAATTTGTATGAGAGGACTTAGGAAGAAGAACCAACAACAGACACTGTATCACCAGAAAAAGAAAAAGAAAAAAAGATACGAGATAGTATATTTGGTAAATAACCAATTGAGGTGATTTGGGTCAAGCTAGGGAAGGGGAAGACTAGCAGGAAATAATTTGCATGAGGGGACTTGGGAAGAAGAATCAACAAAGTTTAAGGCAAATCCGTGAAAACCATTCTTCCCAGTCTCATCATACCCCATTATTCCCTACAACACTCTTCCCTATCCCTCTTACTCCTTTCTTGTTCTCACAAAACCTCAACAAGAGTGAAAAAAAAAAAAAAAGAGAAGAAAGTATGGTATCAGAAGGAAAAGGCAAGGAAAGGGAGGCATAGCTGTAAATGATTAGAATGGAAGGTCTTGGAAAGAACTTCTGCTCCACTAGAAATGGGTTATTCGTTCCAAACTTTCCATTCTTACAATTTCCAGCAACTCTATCTCCCATACCCTCTTAGTCCTGTTACTTAAAAGAAAGAAAAAGAAAAATGCCAAATAAAAGCCAATGGCTGCCATTTTGAAGAGATGGAAGTAACAATTAGGAAATAATGGGAAGGTAAAGAGTAATATCACAGAAACCTATCCCAGAACTTCCTAGAGTCACAACATTCCTTCAGTTCTTGTTGTTTCCTTCCTGTGGAGAAAGAACTGTGGTATATAAGCCCCAGCTGGGTACGGTGATGCCTTGACACAAAAGGGTTCACATGAAATTTATGTGAAACTCGTCTAATTTCTATTCGTCCATAGTACTGGATTCTGTTATTCTAGAAGAAAGTACTGGAGTTTGTAATAAAAAAAAAAATCTAAGAGTACCGGAAATTTCGCATTTTGCAAGGAAAAGAAAATCTTTAAATGTGTTGATTTATGATCCAGTGGGTTTGTTGGTTTTTTCTTAATGACCCAGAGGTCTCTGGGTTGGGCTTGCTAGGAAGTGGTAACTTTGCATTTTGTACATGGCAGGAGGACTACCCATTTTCCTACATAATATAAGCCTTTGCTAGGAAGTGGTAACTTTGCTTTTGGATTGTAATTCCCTTTCGTTGATTGTATAGTATAGTAGTATTTGGGGTGAAGGCAATTCTCTCTAACAACCAATCAATCACGACCATGGAACAGAGAGCCAATCATACGATGCCACGTGGATAGCCGGCCAATCCATATCATCATCTCATCGTCCATCATTCATTCATTCATTCCTTTGCAGACTTGCCTGGTGGTGGTGTAGAGCAAAACCACTCTGGACCAGAAATGGAGGCCACGGCTTTCTCTGGCAGCAGAGGAATACCCTTCATCTATTCTTCTCCCAAAAGATTGAAAACCGCATTAGCAGACAACTCTGCATCTTATTCACCACTTCTGATCAAGTGTATGGCTACCCAGAAACCATCACCATCAGCTGCCAAAACTGTAAGCGCTAAAAAGGTCAGTTCCTCTGCTCTCATCAACTCTTTTTTATACCATTCACTCTTTATTGACAAGCTGCTGCTTGAGTTCAATTTACTTAGTTGAGCTCTGTCTATTATATTTATGTTCATTTTATAACTGTGAAGTGTACTTTGGAATTGCTGTTAGTTGTATGTAAGAAAGCATTCTCCTCCAAAGACTAACTGCTCACTGTCACTCACCTTTATAGTTGTCTGCTTTTTAAAGATTACGGTCTAGTGATCATGAATTTTGCTTCTTTTTTTCATGACAACAATGCAGAACTCAACCGTAACCACTTCACCTCCAATCAAGCTACTAACCAGGGTGGAGCAGCTCAAGTTACTAACCAAGGCAGAGAAAGCGGGTCTTCTATCGGCTGCAGAGAAAGCAGGTCTCTCCCTGTCATCAATTGAGAAACTGGGTCTACTCTCAAAGGCAGAGGAACTGGGAGTCCTTTCTGCCGCCACTGACCCTGGTACTCCTGGGGCTTTGTTTACCCTCAGCTTAGGGTTGCTACTTTTAGGTCCAGCCTGTGTTTATTTTGTGCCAGAAGATTACCCTTGGGAGGTTGCCATCCAGGTTGCAGTTGCTTTGCTTTCTGTGGTTGGTGGATCTGCAGCCTTTGCTGCCTCAAGTTTTGTATCCAATTTGCAAAGATCAAACTAAATTTTTTAGTTTTTAGCTGGTGAATCTGCAGCCTTTCCTTTCCCGCCTTGATAACTCTACTATTTCAGATTGTTTCGTATTACTAACCTCGCTGTCAATGAAAAAGTAACATCAAGGCAAGCTTGATTGGTTCCTCTTTGACAACTTAATTAGACACTGCTAGTTTTCTCTCTGAGCAGAGTGGTTTAGGCTTTTCTGTCTTCCTTCTTCTAACATAGTGAGTTTCCTTTCTGTGATGTAATCAGACATACATGTACCTCTTAACATGCTTTTCAACAACTAAATCATTCACTAATCGAGTCTAGTAACAGGAGCCAAACCCATCCCCTCAAGTCCGATCAAATACAAAGTGAAATTGAGAGTATCATTTGCTCTGGTGGTCGAAGATACATGTAAAGTCTAGCTTTCTGGTTTTTAGCAGGTGTTACTACTTGTTACGGTGTAATATCGTAATGATCTATTATGGATTTCATAAATGGAGTGGAGTAACTTTATCCCGAAAGTAAAAACTAATTCCCGTCAAACTCTGATTGATCGACTAATACATCTGAAGTAAAAACATCGGTTGCCTTGTGACCTATATGAATCAAAATACAGAAGCTCAACACTACCAGTTAAACATGATCTTCCAGGACCCAGATTTGAGGATGAGAGAGACAATATTTCAAGAAACCTTACAAGCTCTTATAAAAAAGAAATAGATGATCGCAGCAGAATACATTTCCGTGTCATGCAAGCTTTTATGGAGTACCCCACGAGGGGGGAAAAAAAAACAACAAATAAGAAAAGCGTGACAAATAATAATCTTACAAGCAGTTTCAAAGAGAAGAATAAAAAACCTGAATTTCTAGTGCCTTGATACCCTCTCAATTGTACCGTCAAAAAAGAAAAAAAATTATCATTTCTCTGCTTTTTTTTGCCTAAGTTGCAGAACTACCTTTACCTTGACGTCCTCCCCTTCTGCTTCCATTCTGATTACCTCTCTGACTATCATCTCCCCCACCACGCCCAGTGGAACCCCTGGGCTTGCCTGAAAACTCACCCTGGTTCCTAAATTCATTCCTACCATATCCTCTGCCACCAGTGAAGTTCCCACGGCTCTTGAAACTCTCACTCCGGAATCCACTTCTTCCTGAAGCATACCTCCCTCTCCCGCTGCTGGCAACTGCATTCATCATGCAATTGTAGTAGTAAGCACAATGCAACTCACAATTCAACGGAGGTGACTTTTCACCATGCCAAGAAAGATTAGCCAACTAGTAGGTACAAAAAGATATATTTAGCATACCTCGTGTATTGGTTCTCTTTTCCTCAACAACAGCTTGGCGGTCCCCAATATTGATAGGTGTAGCCTGAAGTAGGATATAACAGTAAGTACATTGATTTTGCCAAAGGTAAGTGATTAGATAAGTCTGCAGACCATCAGTGCATAACCAGCCCATGCATAGCAGTTAAGCATGATATAGAAGATAAATAAACAAATGAGTGTCAGTAAACAATGAAAAAGAGAAAGACCACAGGAGCCAATACCTCAAGAGCACTCTGCATGGAGCTTGCGCTTTCGAACTCGATAAAGCCAAAACAGAATCCTTGCTGCAGATCATTAGGGATAATGGTAAGCATTATATAGTAGTGATCTACTTGTGGTGAAACACCAACAATAAAATCAAAATCAGACCTTGTTACTTCTGACTTGGATTCCATCAGGCTTGATTGGCCCGAATCTTTTAAATGCCTCTTCAAGTTGTGCAACGGTTGCATTAAAAGGTAAGTTTCGTACAAATATTGAGTGACCTTCTGCAGGAACAAGGGCGAGCATAAATGAGGCACAGATAAACTAAAGAACACAAACATCTAAAAAATGAAACCATGTGATCTGAACTTCCCTATTCTCCTTAAACACAAAAGGATCTTATCTCTTTTAAAGGGAATGCCATTAATATTTTTCATCAAAGATCTATACATTGCAACTAAAACAACAAAAAAAGTTGCTTGACAATAGGAAAACTTTGCATATCCCAAAATTGATGAATGATGTACCTTCTTCCTGAACATCCCCGCTGTCAGCACCAAAGCCACCAGTAGAAGCCCCATCCAGGGGTGAGGCAGGTTTCGCAGAATTGAGCGACTGCTGCTCAGAGTTTGCTAGTGCCGCCCTTGCATTAGCAGTAGGTACATAGACAGGCCTAGAAGGCACATTACCTTTCATTACTTTCACCTATATGAGATTCTGGTTAGAAAATCCCAAAAAGGTCAAAATAAAAAAGACTAAGCCTGCAACTGTAATAACTTTAAGCATTAACTCACAATAGAAGCATATGACTTTTTAGGAGCGTCTTCTGTGGAGGCAGGAGCAGCATCCACACTTGCCAGAACTTCATTTTCGGTGGACTCAGTTGGGGGTTCAACAACCTCTACATCAATCACTGATCCTTCCTCTTTATCAGAAGGATCACAAACTTCAGGACCGTTTTGAACATCATCCTCCTCAAAGGAAGTAGCAGGATCCACTGTAAGATGATCAGGGGCCTGTGTGGGCACTGGAAAACAAAAATTAAGCTTTTCTCATCAATTCCTCATCCAAAAAATTGTACAAAGTAAGCAAAATAAAAATAGATAATAAACAAATAAATATACCAACCTGGCTCTTCGTAATCATCCCAACCTTGCGCTGGTGCAACAGCGGCAGGTGGAGCATTTTCACTGACACCATTATCCAACGGAGTACTTTCTGCTGGTGGTTCAGTCTCTCCAACAAACCTAAATACATCATTCAACACAAAGTACCCTTTGTCTTGTGGAGCAAGAAAGAAAGTCTGAGTGAATTTCTTCTTGACATTGTCCTTTCCAGTTAAGCAACCAGTTACAAGTACAATCACCCCTTTCTGATGAGACTCCTGAGCATCGGCAGTTTTTATCTCCGCTGTGTAGTCACCATAATTCAAAGACAGAATCTTCTCATTGATTGCCTGCTCCATTATTAACATCAATGACAAACCATCCTTAGTTCACTAACAAAACTTTTGAAATATCATGCAAGCATGTTGAACAAATAATAGCGGAAAAAGTCTAATGAGATTTTGGCCATTGACAAAACTGCTTGTACAGGACGGCCACAAAATTGCCAAGGCCCTTAAACAGAGTCACTAAGTTCACACCAAGCATATACCCAATGTCATTGGCCAAAGTTTTTGGTGGGAGAGATTTGTTATTTTCAAGTAATATATAGCATATTCAGAGGGACAGAACACAACTTTCATCTTTAAAGGACTAGGTAGAAGTTCTAAGCGGAAAAGTGCACACTATCACCCAGACCATACATGATGAACAGGCTGGCCACCTAGCAATAGCAACTGACTAGATAGGGCTTATCAGCATGTAATGTATGAAACCATCCAACAAGTCATGACAAACCCAAGAAAGGAAAATGCAACATATGATCCAAAACAAAAGCTAACACATTGCATGATGTTAACAAGGATGTGTTTTAGGGATTCGAAGCACCCTACAAACTTACTTGCATGGTAGTCACCGTTGTCATATGACCATCAGGACCTTCCCGGCTCAGCAAACTTGAATCCTGGTAAAATCTATGCACCAGTTCTGGGGACTGATGGAGAATATGGTAGTACTGCTCTACAAATGCATTGCCAACAAGGTCAGCACTGGGAGCAGGGGCAGGAGCTGCTTCCTGCGTTGCCATCTGCAAATAAAGTTCTTATTTAGGATTTAGAGAGGCAAGGGCATCATGAAACCAATCTCACCAGCAATAGAAAGTTGATGTGACGGAGAAAATCTATTCAATAAGAAGAAGTTTTGACCCTAGGCCATAAATGTTAGTAACAACCCAAAACAAACCAGCAGGTGAAAAATAAAGAAGGTTGCAGGGACTCATTCTAAACTCATAGCACATAAATGTCAGATCGCTCCTCAATGAAAAGTAGATTTGAACAAGTCAAGAAAAGACATCAGTTCTCTCTACCATTATCCTAGAGAACCAATAATGCCATTTCTCGCTCTACACAGTATCAAGAGAATATCTTCAGCTAGAATAGGTACAAAAGACAGAGTGAAGGTACAATAAGAAGATACAGTCGAAGTAACATGGAACAAACAAAACACTGTGAATCTTACTGCCCGAAAAGATCCAAACTTTGGATAACCAATAAAAACCAAACATGAAATCAGACCCCAAATGGGAAATGAAAACAAAAACCCACCAAACCACTACAAATTCAAGTCTGCACAAAACAAAAAGCAAGCAGACTACTGGCGTAGACTTATCAATTCAACCCGGCAGAAAACAGAGGCACATCACAGAAACCAAACCCCCGTGGCAGAAGCAAAAGCAGACGCGAAACGATGATAGAAACACACTGTCAATTTCAGATGCAAAAACAGAAAGGGATAAAACAACAAGAAGAGAGAACAGAAACATAAGACAAAACAGCAACCCTAGGAGAAACGAACACTAACACACATAATTACAAGAGTAGAAGACCATAAACGTCACAGAATAACATGGATCAATGAGACAGTATGGTACAGAGTGAAACACGGATCAAAAGAAGACAGCTTTGAATGCGATTAAGTGAAAAATGAAGAAAGAAGAAGATATTATCATCAAAGAGGAGTTAGTTGAAAAGAACCTGACAGTGTGAGATTTGATTTGTAGAGGCAGAGAGAGATCTGTGGAGAGTGGAGAGGAGAGAAGAGAAGAGAGAGTAAGCGTACGAATCAAGGGAATAAAAAAGAGCGTGAGATTTGTGTAATGGAGAGAGTGTTAACTTGAGATCACGAAAATACAAGAGAAGGAAGAGAGAGTAACCTCACTCCTTTTTCTTTTTTTCTTTTTTTTTTCCTTTTCTTCTTTTATTATTCTGCTTCGCTTTCCTTTTCTTTTTATTTGTTGTTTTTTTTTTCCTTTTCCTGTTGGGTTTTGACAAAAACTACCGAGTTTGTGTTTTGTGACGTATTTGCTATCCTCAGTTCTTTTGAGCTGCTTGTGTAATGTTTTTGGCTTTTTGGATATTTCAGGGGCAGTTTTCTTCTTCTTTTTCTCTCCTCTGATATTCGAATTTCCTTTTACGTATAAATACTCTTATTCTATGATGCTATACTCTGTACTCTATACAATTTGAAGAGCGAATTAAGGAAGGTAAATAAATAACAATTTCAAAAGCATAAATCATTAGTTATTACTTTTATGTGTCGTCCCAAATGTTTTTCTCTTCCTCGATCAAAAAATCTTTTGCCTAGATGCGCAGATAAAATGCTTATGAAATTATTAATTTAAACAAATTTCCGGGGTGAAAGTAAACCTGTTCAAATTTTTGATTATTTAATATTGATTTTTAAATATGTCACTCATTATTGTTATGTCTCGAAGTATATCATACTTCACATATATACTAGCAACACGAATCCTCTCAAAATTGGAATATAGTAATTTGGGTAGAATATTATTTCGTAAGAACCTGAAATAAAATTTACACCTAGCTGCTGCCTTAGTCATTTTAGTTAAAATCTGCAGCTCATATTTGGCATCAATATTAAAAAAAAAAGAGTTAATATAAACGTGGGAAATATCAATCCAATCACACAATATTTGACCATAGGAAAAAAAAAACGAGGAGGAAAAGTTTCATTACTGTCATTAAGATTTGGTTACTTACAGGTAGATGTTAGGTTGGTTAATTACCTAATCCAGGTTGTGTAGGATAACAATTAATGACCATAATTAGTAGTACACATTAGGAAATCGACCTCATCTAGAAGAAATGCTTCATCAACAAAATTATGCGAAAAAAAAAGAAAAAAGAATCTACAATTTTCGTATATCATTTGTAAACTTACCATACTCGTGCATTTGAATTTCTGCGAAATCGCCCCAAATGTCAACAATCGCCCGAAGTTTCCGCTTCCACCTATGACCTAACAACTACTCAATTTCGACTTATTTGTTGTTCCCATTTTACTTCTCTTTTTTTTTTTTGGGTGAAACATTTTATGGAGGAGTTTTTTTTTTTTTTCACCGAAAAGCTACAAAGTCAAACGTTGGAGAAGTTGTTGTCCCTGCCTCGTTGGAGTGAACAACAGTTTCCTCGTATCTACACTCGAAAGTCTCATTGAACACACACACACGGGTGGGCACTGAATTGTCTGTCTGTGACAAAATCTAGGACACTAACTAAAGCAAACAACATGCTTCTAGGAAGTAGAAGTACGGTATTCTTTTGGAGAAGATACCGTGTTGTACTTTGTAGTACCTCCACGTATACTTCCTTAAGATGTTTAATACATCGGGTTTAAGATTAATCGCGGAGGTAAATTTTATGTTGTAGTAGTACCACTGTACCAGTAATCTAGTACGTCAGCTGTCAAAATTCATTATAGGGGTTAAACAGGCAAATTTCATATGAAATTTAAATACACTATCTTTCTCTTGTGCTCGGAATTTATAACGAAAGGGATGGCTACCCAATTTTCAAGCCTGTACCTTACCCATCACTACATTTTATATTAATTTTATAAATTGCTATACATCAAAATAACTCTTTGATATAATACAGCCCAACGGGCTCAATCCTTTGCCATGAAGAAAATACACAGGCCCAATTCCGTTAAGTCTAGGACCCCGAGGCCCAAAGGAATTCAGCCCATGATCCAGCATCACCACTCTTATCCATCTAAAATCCGACCTTGGCCACTCACAACATGACACTTGGCAGGATAAGGCACCCATGTTTGTCCAATAGGCAATAACTAATATCTGTAATATAAATGTCCAAAATTAGGGCATGAACCAGATCTCTTTTCTCTCTCGTGATTTATTCGGTTGTATGGAATATTCCCAATCAATTAATAAAATCTCTCCCAGTTTGGGCCTCCTATTTCTCATTTTCATATCATTGGTTCCGTTGCCGGTAACGACTTCGACAATCAAGCCAGATAATCCGTGAAACTAGCCACTGTTTATGCATCCACTCATCAACAAAGCTAGAAGAATCCAAGCAACAAAAGTCAAGCATCAACGTTCATGTAATTCACCAATCAAACAGATCTAATAGATCCAACAAATTCAGCAAAAAATTATATGTTACAAAGGTAAATTTGTTTAAACATGACACTAATTGTGTTGTAATTCCTAAAATCTGCAGATTATAAAGGAAATCAAAACAACAAAGCTAACCTATAAAAGCAACTGATCAAGCGAATCGAAGTACTGGGAAGACGACCAGAGGAGGGGACGAACACTTTGCTGCCAGGAAATGACGAATCAAGGGCCGTATCTAGCCACTGGAGCGAGATGCACAAAGACCCGGAAGAGAAGAGAACTGCCGAGGCCAGTAGCTAAGTCGCAACAGCCACCATGCTGCCACATGAAGAGAAGTTTTAGAAGCAAGAGGCCTCCGTTTCTAGCTCCCGACCACCATGATGCCGTGGAGGTCGCCAAAGAAGGAAGAGCATGAAGAGGACTAGATCCTCCCAGATCTGGTTAAATCCGAACCCGCCAAGTGAAGCTTGAACCAGACCTATCAACGAGAAGGAAAGAAGCAGAGATAAAGAACACGTGGAGTAGCAGCCCATAGCGGCATCCATACGCCCAGACCATTAAGGTAGCATTGACCAGGCCGTCGTGCTGAAGCAAAAAGCAGACAAAAATAGATGTGTAGCAGCCCCTGATCGAACAAGGTTCGTAGACCACCAACTCGACGAGAAGAGGCAGATCAGAGACAGATCCGTCCGAATGTGTCGAGGCCCTTAAAAGCTGCTCCCACACGCGTTGCTGCCAGAGCTAAGGCCACCATTGTCGCCGCATTCTTCTCGCTCGCCAACAACCCACGCCAGAAAGAGGTGAATCGTTGCTGCCAGGTGGAGGAGCTGCCGCTGTTTGTGCAAGGACCACCAGACGCTCCCTTGACCCGCCATGAGCACCTCCTCAAGTCTCCCCGCCGGAGCTGGACGAGATGGTGGAGGGCGACTCCAATAAGGGAGGTTGCCGGTGATTTGAAAGAGAAAGAATGAGGAAGACGAGTGAAGAAAGAAAAAGAAAAAAAGTGATGAAAGAGACAAGCAAGAGGACCTGCAGCAAACCCATAGGCAGCCACGATGTTTCCAATGCTCACAGTCCACAATGAAAAAATTTTCAACGGCCCAAAAATGCACAAAGCTTACAGGCCCAGCTGACTTTTAATCAAAATATTTACTATTTTCTTGCTATCAAATATTTCATTATTCCTTTATATATTCAACACATCTTACTAACTAATGAGGTTCTAATTATTTCATGCATTATTATAAGTATAATCATTTAATTATTTGAAAAAATAATCATTTTTAGTTTTTGTAGAATGTTAATTTTCATGTGATATGTCTATACTCTAAGTTGTTTAAGAAGGAAGAACACGTTGGACCTAAGGAGAAATTTCCCATAGGTCCTCAAAAAGCAATCCCAAGAAGACAAAGCAATCTCTGGAAGGAAGAATAGATTAAACTTGTGCAAGCCTAGTCGGTCTTAGGAGTTGACGGTTCCACCAGAAGAGAACATAGCTCCTGGAGGCAAAGTACCTGATCCCACACAGAAGCAACTACCCATAAGAACAAGTGATCCCTACCGAAAGAAAACCATTCTTAGAGGAGAAATGAGCAACTAGTCCTGGCGAAGGAAAAAAGGTAGTTCTTAGAGGAGAACACAGCAGATCCTGTGAAGGTGGAAGCAACCCCAATAACAATCTGTCCAAACGATGAAGAATGCAATTCTTAGAGGAGAAAGCAGCAGATCCTGTGAAGGTCCAAGCAACCCCAGGAGCAATCAATCCTAATGATGAAGGATGCAGTTCCTAGGGGTGAGGGAACAAGGAGTTCAATCCAAGAGCAGAAAAATAGTTCTTGGAGGCAAAAAGCACTTCCAGCAAAGAAAAGAAAAGAAAAAATAGCCCATCCAGACGAAAGTCAACCCATGCGGAGGCATGAGTGGTCATGTGGACGCGAAGTCAGCTCATACAAAACCAATAGCAACCCTTATATGAGTGAGAACGAGTGATGGAGGAGCTAAAGAAGCTTTGCCCAGAGAATTAATGGCGAACAAAGAATCCTTGCAAAAATATAAGACGTCAACATGACAAAGGCCTAATGAAGTCCCCAAGAAGAACAAGTACTTAATGAAACCTTAACAAATGGAGCCAATAGGAACAACTAGTTCCATGACGAATAACTGTAACGCCCCGGAATTTATAATTTGATTTTCGGAATTTTCGGAAATTTATTCCAATTTTACCCTTGAAGTATTTTCGAGTTTTAGTCGAGGAAATAAATTATTTATTTTTCCTTGGAAATGTCAATTCCCAGTTGAGATTTCTCATGCTTCGGGTTTCGTTGATATCGGAATGTGTTTCGGGGTGAAGCACGGGTCTTGTTGAGTCTTCGATCGAAACTACGTAGTTTTGAAGGTTTAAAATTAAAATTTGAAAAAAAAAAACAGTGCGCGTTGACTGAAGGGGGGTTGACCGCGCCTCAGCCCGAAACGACGTCGTTTCGGGGCTGAGCCAGCCAACCCTAAAACCCCTCCCTTTCTCTTCTCTTCTTTCTTTCCTTCTTCTCCACTTTTCTCTTCATTTCTGCCCGTTGTGTCTCCACTTACTGCCGCCACTCACAACGGCAGTGTCGCCCACTGCCACCCCCTCAATCACGCCCAACGGATTGATTCTCCACCCTCTCCTCCTTCTTCTTCTTCATCTTTGTCCTTTTTTTTTCCCGGATCTCTTTTCCTTTTTCTTCTTCTTCTTATCTTCTCGATTCATTCCAAACCCCCACTCCTCCTCTTCCCTTCGCGCCGTCGCCGGTCATCGTTCCCCTTGCTTGCCGCCGCTGCGACCGCGAGCTAGGTAGGCCATACTTGCTGCATGGAGAACGGAGAGGAGCACGCCAGCCAGGGACCGACTCCGGGGAACTCGAGGCGAGTTCAGGCAATTCGCGTCCTCACTGACGAGGCTGCGAACAAGCCGAACTCGTGCCGCCATCGATTGGTGAGTATTTTCTTTGTCCCTCCTCTTCTCCTTCCTTTCGTTTTGAGGAGTCGGATTGATGATGCGTCGATTTGGTTGTTCAACGGTGGTGACGGGTTGTGTTGTTGTCATGGTGTTGGCGTGTAGTGTCGGTGATGGTCCGGTTGTCCTCGGACCGCAAGCAGGAGGGGAAGGTCGGGTCGGTGTAGCCGTGTGTGTGCGGGTTCGGTGGCTGCCATTCACGGTCTCGGGTTGGCAGTGGACGACATTCCCGGTAAGCTTCTACTCACTTCAATTTTCTGTTTTCAATAATAGGGACGAATTGGAAGCCTGTGTATGGGTATTGAATTGAGTTTTGGTGTTGGATGATTGTTGGGATGATGGCAGTGTTTGTTGGTTAGTTTTGGACTCCGGCGAAATTCCGGCGAAGTGACCGGAATCCGGCGGGCGAGCACTGTTCCGGCAAGGGCTCGGGAATTTTCCGGCGAAGGCTCGGGTTCTGCCGGCGAACTGTACTTCTCGTTTTTACGAGTGCTAGACGGTAATTACCCATGTTTGTCTCGGTTATGCCATGTATTTAATTTTTGAGAATTTAATTACCGAAATACGTTTATATTTACTCATTTCATGAATTGTGGATTACCGAGAGCGGAGAGAAAAGAGTGTGTGGCCGGGAGAACCTACCGACACGAATAGACGTTAGGCCGATTAACCTTGGGCTCGGGATGACTTTAGGACGGTTTTAGGAAAAACCGAGCCCAAGCCCAATAACCTCGATTTGAAGCTTAAGATATTTAATTGGACTTAAAGTACGGACTTAGGACTTAATCACGGAAAATTAAACTCACGGATGTTAGGAACGGGCTCGAAGCCCAATTTCATAATCGGTAAAATTATGGACGTAAGAAGGTGGGCCCACGGCCCGGAATTTGTGATATAAGATTTAGCGGGCCTTAGGCCCGAGAATTGTTAACGAACTTAAACCGATGAACCTTAGATCCGTAATCGTTGGAGTTATGGAAAGATAAAATATTCTTTTGGACTTAGACCCGAAAATCTTATAATCGGATAGTTAGGGTCGGGAGTTACACGATTGGAGCATACCTTAGCATACATATACGTTTTTATTCCTAAAATTTGTTTAGTGACTATATTATGTGCCGGTATTCAGGCACGGGAGATACCTCGAGAACTGTAGACTCGGATCGGGAAGAAGTCATAAACCGCATTTTGAGGTGACATTACAAGTCTTTTTATATATGTTTTGTGAATGCATGTTGGTGTGGTTTGTTTGTTTACTTGCCTTGTTTGCTACATGCGATAATTGGAATTGTATGCTTGATTGACTTACATGTCTAAATTCAACATGAGAAACTGTTATATACTACGTAATACACTTTTGGTGATAATATGTGGTTATGGGCCGAAGGCCCGGATGATACAGGGACACATACACACTTCCCTGAAAGACATAATGTACTTCAAACAGAAATATAAAGGTTTAATTAAGAATAAAATACTAAATTCTACTGTGGTGTCGGTTGGTAGCCCCGAGGAGGGTTGGGTACCTCGGGTCACATTATGCTGTTTAGCATGCCCAGGGGATGTAGGTGCACCCCTGGAAGACTTGCACCGGTTAGGTGTGTCTGAGTGCACCCTCAGGTAGCTAGCGGCCACTTGAGATTTATCAGTGGTTTTTGGCCTCAGAATCTACCCCTTCTGAGGTTCGACATTTGGGTTTCACACCCTGATCTGATCAGATGCGCTACCGAGACTTGACTCACAGTAGAGGGCCCATAATGAAAAAAAAAATTATTATAATAATAAAATAACGCATTGAATCTAAATAATAAGAACAGTAATACAAAAAGATGTTTATGTGATGATGTGTGATTCTGATTTGCTTGTACGCTGTACTTGTGCTCGTGAGCATGACTTCACTTTCATGTATATTTAGACTTTTAATGTTCACTGAGAAGACGACTCACATAATCGCCACCGTTGTTTTTCAGACTTTAGTTAGCGTGCGGACTCACTTGTACCTTCGACTCGGAGATCAGACGCAGTCACTTCAGCAGGTAGTTGTGCATTATCTCTTGGTGGGATCCATAGGGCCATATGCATGATATTTTCTATCTTGAGTATTATATTTACTTTCATCTTCCGCTGCATGTGAAATAACTCGAGATGTCATAAATACTTTATCTTTTTATCGACAGTTAGCCGGAGTTGATTTGTGACATTATGTCGGCGTGATGCCGTGATGGCTTATTATTTGTTAAGCCGGTTGATCTCATTTATTTTTTTATGACATCTCGTTGTTAATACATTTTCATGGAAAATGTTTGTATGCCGAAGCATCGGTTTTTGTACCCCGGATTTCAAGAGTATTTTGGTAACTCTTTTCATTTAATTATTTTATTTTATCAAATTGGGGGTACGGGCTTCCACAGTTGGTAGCGGAGCAGGCTTCAGATCTTTGGGTTTTCAAGTGATTTTCCCTGTGCATAAGCCTGTTTCAGAGTTATAATTTCTAAAAACATTTTTTCGACTTGTTTGCATTCATATAGGCGTCATTATGGATCCACCGCAAGACATGCACAATGCTGAAGGATAAGATGAATTTTAATAAATGGAAGATGTTAATGTTTGCTTCAAGGAGCATTCATATAAGCGGAATTTAGGCCATAAATTAACGAAAATACAAATATTATTAATATTGCAAATATTAATATTACAAAGGGGAAACATTACATTGAGCTTGATATTTTATATTTTAAAAAGGGAAATAATACAACGATTTTGATATTTTATTTAAAAGGAAAATACGTCTAACGGTTCGGAACGACGTTGACACGGAAGCTGTTGGCATCGCTGTTGATGTTGACCGTGACTCTGTCGCTCCACGAGAGCCACATGCCGCCTCTGTCGCGCTGGCCAGGAATCTCGAACCGATTAGCTTGAGGGAAATAGAGAGGGATGAGACCGTGGTCGTCCCGAGGTTGCCATTGAGTCTCCGTCAGAAGAACCATATTCGGTTTGTACTGGTTCTTCAAGTCCCTCAGCGTGCGTGTGAACTCTTGAGCGCGCCTTGCAACTCCTCTACAATTCCACACTAGCAGCCGTACCTTGGGCCAAGTTGGAGGTAAGCGCGTCATTCTGGGTACGCTCTGAGCCGTCATCGCAAGCTGGTAGTATGCGCCTTGCTCCACCGTCTGGCAAGTGGACTCCAGGTTGAACTCCTGAAGCCTGTCGGAGATGAAGAACATCACGGAATTCGCCGATCCGTAGTAGGATGTCCTCAGCGTGCCGCGATCCTCCAGGTAGATTACCTCTTCCATTGGAGTGACAAAGAATCGCGAGGAGTATAGCTCGTCGACGAAGACCAGCCGGGGCATCCTGCCGAGCTCGTTTGGTAGTTCCTCGGCACGTTCATTGACCATACTGTAGGCCAATCGGTTCCTTCTGCCAAGGTTGGCACCCTCGACAAAGAAAACTGATGATGGGGCAGGCATTGTGTTTGAGCGAGTAGGTGTCTAGTTTTTCTTGAGTTTTGAGGTTTTGTTGTCTGGGTGTGCGGTTGCTTTAAAATGCTTAGGATAACTTACTCCTCATTCTACTGTCTTTTATAACCTTAGGAGGAGCGTGTTTATCACGTTCAAATTTCAAGTTACCGCGTTTTGAAATTCTACCGTTGCCTCATTTATTGCTTCGACACGTTATGTGTTTGTTGTTCGGGCAATAAATGCCAGAGGTTATCTGTCCTTCTCTACCTTAAAATTTTCAATTTCCCGGGCTACTTCAATTTGGTCTCTTAAGACTTGTTTCTACATCTTTGTCACATGCACTCGTGACCGTTGTAGCTAGACCGTGTGGACCACACCTCGAGTAGAGTGCGTATGCGACAAGCTTACAGCTGTCGGACAGCGCGGAGCGGTGCGAGACGAGATAGACGTTTTTGGCTCATACGGACAATTGTGGACAAGTGGGTAACGTGTCTTTCGAGGGACACAGGACGCTCCCGTGATCATCGCCTTGCCAGTTAACGGGTATCTTTTCACGAGGCTAACAGACGTCACCGTTAACTGTGTACGTTACGTTTTCGGGATCGAGGATGTTCACAATTGATCCAGGGCGCCGAACATGGGAACATGTTTTATTTTTAACCTTTTAATGTTTTGACTTTATTAAACGAGTCTTGCTTCATTTATAATTTCCTTATGATTAATTTCATACCTTTATTGCTGGATTTAATCTGTTTAACACGAGATTTCGCAACAGAAGGATTTCGATTTAAGAAGAAAGCTTATTTTATTGATTTCTCAACATGGTACAACAAAAGGAAAAGCACTCTACGGAGTTACATGATGCTTCAGATCGGCTACAAGTTTCTGTATATTCGCGACCTGAGAAGAGAGTCCCATGTAGGCCAGTTCCATTTGCATCACTGCAGTGTGGACCTTCTTCAGTGAAGTGTCCAGTTGCTTCATTATCTGCAGTGGTGTGCTGGACTCAGCTGTTGCCTTGCCTTTCCTATCTTTTGCATCCTTGTTACCAGAAGGTCCTTCCTTGCTTACACGCTTCTTTCGCCGTGTTGGGGGAATCACCATATGCTCCTTTAGACCGATGATCTTGGTCTTGAACCGTTTCTTAGGAGGTTCCTCATCGGAGCTTGTCGGGAAAGCCCTACCACCGATGTAACTGTTATCCTCTGAGTCAGAGGTAGTACGGGATCTTAGTGGTGAGTCCATAGTTGTGAGTGAGTTCTCAACTCAGAGGTACGGTTTTTATAGACAGGAGAAACACCGCTTAGGGGTATAAGCGACATCTCGCAATGAGTTCGGACATCTGGTAGAGAACACCAGAAGTTTATCGTGGTAGGACCTACGGACTTGATGATTGAATTTCGAGGACGAAATTTCCTTAAGTGGGGTAGAACTGTGACGCCCCGGATTTTATAATTTGATTTTCGGAATTTTCGGAAATTTATTCCAATTTTACCCTTGAAGTATTTTCGAGTTTTAGTAGAAGAAATAAATTATTACGCCAAGGGAATGTCAATTCTAAGTCGGTATTGTTCATAGTTCGGGTTCTGTGGGAAACGAATTCGAGATCGGGCGAGACGAGAGGTTTAGCGTGGTTTCATTCGAAACTACATCGTTTTGGGTTAAAAAAAAAAAAAAATTGACCAGGCAGGGTTGACCGCGCCTAAGCGGACGACGGGTCGTCCACTAGGGCGGCCAACCTAGCCCGAGCCCCCTTCTCCTTCTCTTCTTCATTTTTTCTTCTTTTCTTTCTCCTACTTTCTCCTCCAACCTTCATTTTCTCTTTTCTGTTGTCTCCCCACTCAGCCGGCTGCAACGGCTATGTCCCCCACCTCCTCTTCCCCTTTTCTATTTTTTTTAATCTCTTCCTGATTCTCTTCCTCTCCTTTCTTATCTCCTCTTTACTCTCTACTTCTCTTTTCTCCCCACCACCGGTTGCCACTCTCCTCCGGTTTCCTTTTATCTTTTCTATCTTTTCTCTTCTATTCCCTGGATAAGTCGCCGCCGCCGAGATGTGTTTTAAACCTTAATCTTCCTCACCCCTCTCCATTTTCCTCTACTAAATCTTTGGGGGGTTCTGTGATTAATTGGGTTTCCTTTGGACTGTGTTGATGGGAAAGCGATTTTGGTGGAATTGGTGGCGGTGGGTTTGTTGTCACGGTTTGGTGTCAGATCGTCGGGTCTGCTCCGGTGTAGGTGTGTTCCTGGGCTCGATTTGGTCGATCAATCGGGTAAGGACCCGATGCTACTTCCCATTTATCTTTTCTCTATTATTCTGTCAAGATCTTTTCCCTCTTGTCTTCTCTACCTTTCTTTCTCCTTTTGCTGTTCATCTTCTTGCCGAGCCCATTTTGATTGGGTTTGTTTTGTTTTGTGGTTGATGTCGGATTTGGGTGAGGTTTGGTGTGTTCTTGGTTGATGGTGGCCGAACCTGGTGGTTTAGTAGAAGGGCTCAAGCCGTTTGCGTGTTTGCAGTACTCAATGGTAAGGGCTTGACTCTGACATGGCTTTTGTTTGTGGTGGCGGCTGCGTGCTGGGGTAAGGGTGGCGTAGTCGTTGCTGGTTATCTCCGGGCAGTGGGACGCCGGCGTTGGTGGTTGCAGTGGACGGCGATGTGTTCTGGTGTGGCGATGCCGGTGTGTCTGTCTTATGGCAGCGCGTTGTCAGTGTTGGTGGTTTGATCTTCCGAGCAGTGGGTTACGTTTCTGGACGGGCTTGAGATTGATATTGTACTCTGGTTTCGGGCGGAATCAAATTAGGGACAAGGAGGATTCGTGTTTTCGAGTAAGAATTCTTTTCTCCAATCCTTTTTCTTGAATCAATTTGGGGGCAGAAGGTGTTGTACTGATTAATTGTATGTTGTGGGGTTGAATATGGTTTCGATGTTGTTTGATTCTTGGCAGAATTGTTGTGGTTGTTGTCTTGGCACTGTAGAAGTTTTCCGGCGAGGGTGACCGGAATCCGACGTAGGTGTACTGTTCCGGCGAGGGCTCGGGAACTTTTCCGGCGAAGGCTCGGGTTCTGCCAGCGGATTTTATTTCGCGCCTTACGAGTATTAGACGGTAACTACTTATGTTTGCTTCGGTTATGTCATGTATTTAAATTTTGGAAATTAATTACCGAAATACATTTATATTTAAACATTTAGTGAAATATGGATTACCGGGAGTGGAGAGATAGAGTGTGTGGCCGGGAAGACTTACCGACACAAATAGATCATAGGCCGATAAACCCTTGGGCTCGGAAACGACCTTAGGACGGTTTTTAGGGAAAAACCGAGCCCAGGCCCAATAACCTCAATTTGAAGCTTAAGATATTTCATTGGACTTAAAATACGGACTTAAGGCCTAATCACGGGTAATTAATTTCACGGACACTAAGAACGGGCTCGAAGCCCAATTGCATAATCGGTAAATGTGGACTTAAGAAAGTGGGCCCACGGCCCAGAATTTGTGGTTAAGGATTTAGTGGGCCTTAGGCCCGAGAATTTGTTAATTTACTTAAACCGACGAACCTTAGATCCTTAATTGTTGGAGTTATGAAGAAGAAAATATTCCTTTTGGACTTAGGCCCGGAAATCTTACGATTTGATAGTTAGGGACGGGAGTTACTCGATAAGAACGTACCTTTAGCATACATGCACGTTTTTACTTCTAAAATTAGCTTAGTGATTATATTATGTACCGGTATTCAGGTACGGGAGATATCTTGGGAGCTGTTGACTCGGATCGAGAAGAAGTCATAACTTGCATTTTGAGGTGACATTACAAGTCTTTTTATATATGTTTTGTGAATGCATGTTGGTGTGGTTTGTTTGTTTACTTGCCTTGTTTGCTACATGCGATAATTGGAATTGTATGCTTGATTGACTCACATGTCTAAATTCTACATGAAAAACTGTTATATACTATGTAATACACTTTTGTGATAATATGTGGTTATGGGCCGAAGGCCCGGATGATACAGGGACACATACTTCCCTGAAAGACATAATGTACTTCAAACATAATTATAAAGGTTTAATTAAGATTAAAATATTAAATTCTACTGTGTTTCGGTTGGTAGCCCCGAGGAGGGTTGGGTACCTCGGGTCACATTATGCTGTTTAGCATGCCCAGGGGATGTAGGTGCACCCCTGGAAGACTTGCACCGGTTAGGTGTGTCTGAGTGCACCCTCAGGTAGCTAGCGGCCACTTGAGATTTATCAGTGGTTTTTGGCCTCAGAATCTACCCCTTCTGAGGTTCGACATTTGGGTTTCACACCCTGATCTGATCAGATGCGCTACCGAGACTTGACTCACAGTAGAGGGCCCATAATAATAAAAATAATAATAATGATAACAATAAGATAACGCATTGAGCTCAAACAATACGAGCTATAATACAATAAAACATTTATGTGATGGTGTGTGATTCTGATTTGCTTGTATGCTGTACTTGTGCTCGTGAGCTACTCACCCTACGAGCATGACTTCACTTTCATGTATATTTAGACTTTTAATGTTCACTGAGTAGGCGACTCACATAATCGCCACCGTTGTTTTTCAGACTTTAGTTAGCGTGCAGACTCACTTATACCTTCGACTCGGAGATCAGACGCAGTCACTTCAGCAGGTAGTTGTGCATTATCTCTTGGTGGGATCCATAGGGCCATATGCATGATATTTTCTATCTTGAGTATTATATTTACTTTCATCTTCCGCTGCATGTGAAATAACTCGAGATGTCATAAATACTTTATCTTTTTATCGGCAGTTAGCCGGAGTTGATTTGTGACATTATGTCGGCGTGATGCCGTGATGGCTTATTATTTGTTAAGCCGGTTGATCTCATTTATTTTTTTATGACATCTCGTTGTTAATACATTTTCATGGAAAATGTTTGTATGCCGAAGCATCGGTTTTTGTACCCCGGGTTTCAAGAGTATTTTGGTAACTCTTTTCATTTAATTATTTTATTTTATCAAATTGGGGGTACGGGCTTCCACAATAACCGAAGTACTTGGTGAAAAGGCAAACCTGTTATCACAAGACCTAAATGGCGAGGTCCTTGAGATGAAAAAGAAGAAAGCTTCAAGATCTACTTCAAGCAAAAAAAAAAATGCCTTAATTAAAGCAAGAAGGTTGGAGAGAAAATCTTCAATTATGGTGAAATGCTATAGCAAGCAAAGTTGCCATCCAAATGCTTTAATCAAAGCAAGAAGGTTGGAGAAGAGAACCATAACTAGCACCGTAGAACAGAGATTCCTAACAAAGATAGTTATGGCAGGTCCTTCATCAAAGGGAAGCGAAAGGATAAAGCTTAAGAAAGAGGTCCCATGAATTGCATATGACTTTGCAAATGCCAAAAAGCACTGGCCATAAAAATTCCATAAACAACAAAAGGCTAATGCGAATGTTAAGGCATAAAATGGGGGACTCGTACTTAAGCAAATCTAGAAGCTTGCCCAAAAGAGCAGGACCTCCCCATAAACTCACTCAAGCAAAGAAGTTATATTCAACAACAAATAAGCCCGCATAGTGCAAGCAGATAGCAAAGTGCAAGAAAGCTCCATGGCCCACGCAGGCCTTACGCGTAGGGTGCTAACCTATAAAACCACACAAAAGGCCAAACGTGGGAAGATGTTCCCAAAACTTGACGGCCTAGGAAACGGTCGTTGTTACCTGAGAATAAGGGCTAAATTGTGGTTTGGGAAAACCCAAAAATTTGCACCAATAGCCTTAAAAAGAGTTCTTGGTACTCAAAAGGAAGAAACCAAACATGGAGCTAGCAAGACTACAAGAGAAATAAATGGCGTTGGCTTCCAGAAAGCAGGAGCTGATTGCAAAAGCTAATAAAGCCATCATAAAAGGAAAAGAGTCCCTGAAGTTCCAAATGAAGCTTCGTGCAGGAACTGTACATAGTGACCGGTCGAGAACCTCAGAGAAGGAACTGCAAAGCCACAAAAAGGAGCTAAATAGAAGCCAGAGATACTTCAAAGAAAAGACTAGGAGCTTAAATTCAGACCCAAAGCCAAGATCTAGGTGTAGGAGCTTGGGAAGCAGTAAGGAAAATCACATGGAAGTCATTAAGCGCTCAAAGAATAGAAGCTAAACAAAGCTCATTAGATGCCGGATAATACAACTTATGCTGAAGTAAAGATCAAAAGAATCAAGATACAACCAAGTCTAGCTAAGACATAGAGACACTAAAATCCAAGAAGAACGGGACAACGACCAAAGGAGCTTCAGTCCATGAAGTACCAAATACAGGAACTAGGATCTCAACCACATCGAAATACTTTAAGTAGAACCTGAGAGCTGCACAGGGAGCTGGAACTAGGTACTGTGAAGCGTTATGAGGACCTGATCAGAAATGAACATCAATAGGAGGATCAGAAGAATGAAGTAGGAGCCTATCGAGCCTTAATTCATGAACAACCAAGTAGATGCCATGATTTTAGTCACACCAAGACGCTAAAAGCAGAACCTATTGCATGACAAGAGGACCTGGAACCAGACACGACAAAGTTATCAGGATGATTCGTCTCCGAAAAGGAAGCACCTCAAGAGCAGGAACTCCAAGTTCAAGCGATAAGGGGACTAAGGATCAAGACGCTCAATTGCTTCGACAACAACCAGCGGTGGAGAATTGTAGAAACTCGCATTGAAGAATGTAAAGCCTAAAGCGTCCCTTTCAAAGCAACTAGCGGGAAGTACGCAAAGGATCACCGACTATCAAATGCTCGTACTCAAAGTGCCCAACCATTTGGGGGACTAATGATATAATACAGCCCAACGGGCTCAATCCTTTGCCATGAAGACAATGCACAGGCCCAATTCCGTTAAGTCTAGGACCCCGAGGCCCAAAGGAATTCAGCCCATGATCCAGCATCACCACTCTTATCCATCTAAAATCCGACCTTGGCCACTCACAACGTGACACTTGGCAGGATAAGGCACCCATGTTTGTCCAATAGGCAATAACTAATATCTGTAATATAAATGTCCAAAATTAGGGCATGAACCAGATCTCTTTTCTCTCTCGCGATTTATTCGGTTGTATGGAACATTTTCAATCAATTAATAAAATCTCTCCCAGTTTGGGCCTCCTATTTCTCATTTTCATATCACTCTTGATACTGTAGTGTGATTCTGAATTGTTCAGCAAAAAAAAAAAATTGAATAAGCCTAAATTAACTATTGTTGGCATTTTATGCTACCTTCAAATTTTTCTTCCTTAGAAAATTATTGATACCGTCCTGTATTTGGTGAGTCGATTCAGGACGATATTGGTGCACGTGTAATTTGTTCCAATCATTACCATAGGCGAAGATCTCCTCTTTTGTCTGATCTGGAAAATAATCCCTGGTTAGCAAGTATTTAGTCGTATTAATACGATTTTAATAAACAAAAAGGGGGTTTTGTTTTTCCTTTTCTGTCTGGCTCCATTTTTGCAGCTGTTTATTTTTTTATTCAGACCTTTTTCTGGAGTCAACTAACTCGTTTATATAATTTTTTTTAGTGAGGAGTACTTAAAAAAAATAAATAATGTTGAAACCTTTTTTACACTCAATTGCACATCTGTTATCACTTTAACCGCAGAAGATGCTTCTGTTCTTCAACCCTGCCAGTTAAACAAACAGTAAAAACAATTAAAAAAAAGTAAAGCAACAACAAAATTCAAATTTGTGTAAACAATTCTCTAAAATCCAATTAAAAGTAAAAAAAAAAATGTAAGAATAAAATCCAATTTTCTAAATTCACCCCTCAATTTTTATCCAAATTCCAAATCTCACCGTAATCTAATCCCAATTTCTCAACCCCACCCTAACACTGCCAGAAACTTCAACATTTCCCCCAAATCCCCCCAAATTCCTTCACTTCCTTCCTCTCCCCAAACAAAACAAATCCACATCTATCTCTCTCATTCTACAGATCAGAGATGTCGAAGCCCGTCGCCACCGCCACCTCCTCCCTCGTCCAAACCCTCCGGCGATTCATCAAGAAGCCGTGGGAGATCACCGGCCCCTGCGCCTCCCCGGAGTACCTTTCCGCCGTGCCCGGCGCCACCGAGTACCGCCCCGAGTGCCCCGCCACCACCAAGGTCAAGCCCGTCGTCCCCACCTCCGACCCCGAGACCGTCTACGACATCAAGTACTACACCCGCGACCGCCGCCGCACCCGCCCCACCGTGAAGCGCACCGTCTTGAAGAAGCCCGACATCGAGAAGATGATGAAGGAGACCACCTTCGATGTCAACCAGTACCATCGGGTCTATTTGACCGCCACTGTTGAGGAGGATATGGATACCATCGGCGGCGGCTACCAGAAGTGAATTTGGTAAGTGAATTTTTTTTAAAAAAAAAAATTATTGTTTCTGTCTTTTCCCTTCCTAGCTAATGTTTTCAAATTATTTTATTGAAATTGGGCTTCTGGTATGGATGGATTCTGGATGCTTATGTTTTGATTGGTGTATGTTTTGTTGATTTCATAAAATGTGGCTCTGAGATTAATGAGATTGGTTGTTTTTGGTTTGTGGAGATTGTTGCATTATTAACTCCTGATTCTTGCTCTGTGATACTGTGCTTATGATTGGAATGACTGAGTTGATTTTGTTGATTGGAATTTCTGTATAGAAAGTGCTCTGTAGCTTCTATTGTCAATTTGTTGTTTATTAGAATCACTTGCTACTAGTGCAGTGAGGTAGGAAGATAAAGAAGACATTGCAAGAAAACCATGTATGGCATATCAGCCGTGTAGGAAGTTAGATTGTCTGTGGAAAAGCTTCGTCCCTTCGCAGGGAGGATGTACGATCTTCATGTTTGCGTCCATTTTGTGAGGACGTTGTGTGCATTTCTTATTTTGTTGCACATAAGTTTGGAAATTTGCCTTAGCAGTGGGTTCCAGAAGGGCTTGATTGAAATCTTTTAAATCTAGCGGCTTAATGTCAATTGTTTTTTTCTCCTAAATTATGCTATAAGAAATTGAGGATTTTGCGGAAGTTACTGATGTAGTTTTTGAGGAGCCATACTTTTGATTTTGGATAAGTGTAGACTTGCGTTTGGTTTGACAGTAAATTCCTTTGATCAAGCATAAAAGATATTAGAGTAGACTATGTATATACTTTGGATTCCTTTGGTTATTTATCCAGAGGCATTTGTTTAAGCACTTCCCACTGCAGTCTTTCTTGTTCACTGTTTACCATTAATCCTTCATGCTTGGGAATCAAAGTGATAATTATGGATTCTTGATTGCTTTGAAACTGTATTCTATTGGGTCCTATCAGGTCTGCTTCACTTTCCTTCATTTAGTGCATTTTGGACAAATTTGTTTTCTCTAGTCAATGTTAACTGGATTGGAGCGAGCATGTAGTTGGCCACCTTTTCATTAGTGTTATTTAACCTGTTGATTTATATGTTTTTAAGAAAGTTCGATTATCCCCTGGTTTGGTGATGCACTGTCTCCATTTGATTTCATTCATCTACATGTTTTCGGTGTTTCTGTTGAGTGAAGAAAGTTATATTAGCCGCTTTGGTGGGTACCAGTTGTGGCTAGTGGCATCATTCATAATTTCTTGACTTATTTTTGCAGGTTTACATGACGTTGTATCGTAGCCAAATTACATGCTTGTGAGTTGCGGATCGTTCCTTTTTCTTCTTTGTTGCCCTGCAGCCAGAGAGAGGCATGGTGTTTAAGATCAATAAGTGTAGCGACCTGGCAATACGTTTGCTCTGGTTCAAAATGTTCATTTATGTGCTTGTATAAAATTTCAAAGGCAATGGCTGTTAGTCGGTTTGATGATTCTTGTTGTTTCGACTTAATGTGGTTTCGTCTACTCTTTACCAATGAACACTTTGGGATTCTTCTTGATACAGGGACTAATTTTTCTAATTGGCAGCGGAATCTTTCATTATGTTTACAGTCATTCAGCCTATAATACGATTAAGCTGTGTTTCTCGGAGGGTGGCACCCTATGGTTCTTTCTTATTCTTTTGGCGTTCTTGGATTGAAATAGATCCCGTGAGGAAAAAAGGTAAAAGAAAACCAATGCCCTCTAGTGGCCTGCCTCTACGTCAACAGATTTTTATCATTTGATGCCAGGCTTCTTGTATCCCTCTCACAACCGCAATCCTTCCTCCCTTCCTGCAGTTTCCGCCACCACCCTTCTTGGCCAACTCATCACCGCAACCGCTGCATGCCCACCCGCATGGTTGTTATAGTTTTGATCAACCCACAATAATCCATTTGCACAAATAATGCTATAATTACCTCAGTAGGGACTACGTTAGGACAACCCACATAAGCCATTTGCACAAATCACATCAGTTCAATTTGGGGATAAAATTATCTAGACTCATATAATTTGGAAATCACTTGCACGGTATCAAACATTATGTCACTTGGTACTTACCTGCTCCATTGAACTGGGGTCATTAAGATTACCTGTGAAGAGGTTTTGCACATTAATAAGCAGCTATAATTCGCAAAGTTAAAGTCACAACTAGAATTTGGGAGTCCCAGGATGGGCATTGAAAGTTTACAGCTTAAAAGAGAAAGATTAAACATCCTGCAGATAGCAACGATGAAAACTTAAATCCTACTGTACTGAAGCTTTATCCCAACAGCAAAAGAAGCTAAAATTGGAGATATAAATAACGTCAAACCCAAAGTATTTCCAAGCATTCTGCACAGGTTAGATAGGATTGTCCTAGCTAGTTGGTCAAGTCACCTGCAATCCAGAGGTTTTTCCCTTGTGAGTAATCAGGTCCAACTTCTCCGTCCTACCATTTTCAGAAATAATGGAAGTACTATTTCGTCATGGTATTAGAAATAATGGAAGATCTGGACCATGAAAATTTCTGGTAAAAGCAATTACAAGGGCCATAAAAATACAGAGTAATGTTTTTCAGAGCAATTATCGTGGAAACTTGGACCATATTGCA
Source organism: Turnera subulata (assembly GCA_028386065.3). NCBI lineage: Eukaryota > Viridiplantae > Streptophyta > Magnoliopsida > Malpighiales > Passifloraceae > Turnera > Turnera subulata. The sequence continues at coordinate 66,683 of JAKUCV010005273.1, forward strand.
CCATATACACCAGATACTAATTGCTCCTGGAGCAGTTAGTAGTCTTTTGCTGTAACGTGAAACTTGGACCAGGTGATGTATTAATACATCATTGCGACAGGTTACGATTAAAGTTCAAAGCCAATTAAAGTGGCTGTACTTCGGACGCTCTTGTTCTTTGATTCATTAATCTTCTTCGTTTTGCTTTCTCCTTTCTTTATGTTTTGACCACATACATATCTACTTATTTTGGCATGAACACGAGCATGCAAGGACGCAGCTTATTTTTTGTTTGACTTGTTTCAAGGGTGCATCAGGAATTCTTTCTTGTTGACTTTGGTGATTTTATTACCCGTTCAATAAACTAATAACTTCCATTTTCAATCACTTTCTGTTGCACAGCTAACTTCCTAATATCCCATCTGTTTTGGAGCCAGTAGTGGTGTGTACATATGTTCATCTTTGCCTCTACTATACATATATACATATATATATTTATATCGCTGTTCTATTGGAAACGCGAAGTACAGATCAAACTTGCAATGCTGGCCATGCAATTTCAAAAGACCCGTCTTGATTTAGGGCTATAAATTTCTCACGGTCCCGTAGCTTCATGGCTATTTTCTTTTGCCTCTTCAAGATTAATCACAATATTCTATGTATCTTTCATAAGCGTGACACATCATTAGACAGTTAGCATCAACATCAAAATTTCTCAAGCTTCATGATCTGGCTTGGACCAAAAAAAAAAATCATGATTATATGCATTTGATGTGTGACACAACATATATAATTGGGCTTTTGGGTCCTACTCTATTCACTTCCAAACCCAGCCGTGAAATCAAAACTTGATCTTTGCGAGTAGTGGGAGGGACGACACTGCTTAATGGCTATGAACAGTAGGCACCGGCATGCTCTGGCCAGACTAGAGATTCTATAGGGATCATCATAGATAGAGATATAGATAGTTAAGTTAGTAGTAGTAGTAGTCCCCTCATTCACGCACGTTTACTTGTGATGGCGCGTGCGAGAAATTAAGGGAAGAAAGAAAAGAGGACATGGCAGCAATTCCAAGATCACAAGGGAGGAAAAAAAGAATGCAGCCCCTCTTGCTGCTGCTGATGATCTGTTTTATGTTCCTTTTGTATATTACCGTGTAGTGACACGGCAAACATTTATCTCTTCGCTTTGATCATCACATCTTTTTTCTAGGGTTTTGATCTGTCATTTTCATGGCATATTAGAGTAATAACTCCTTGAGCAGTTGAGCAGAGAAAGGGACATAAAGAAAAGGCAAAAAAGAACAAAAAGAAAGAGTGGATGCATTAGATGCTTCTTGATTTTGAGATACCTTCTTGGATTTGTTATGTATATATTACACCTAATTCTTTACTATATCTGTTCTCTCTATCATACATACAATTCTTTCATCATTTCTTACCCCATATATCAATGATATATATATTTTCCCAAGCAAACAGACAATGAGAATGTGAATCTGTGTCTCCTTTTCTGTCTGATGCAATACATTGGTCATGATGATGGTAGTTGATGACAAAGTGTTGGCTATTTTGATAGTAATTAAACTTTCAGTGCAACTCTAACAGTATTTCGGTCATTAATTTTATGTCATCATGGCATTTAGCATATATATACATATACGTTCCTGATCTCTTCTTGAAGCCAGCCTCAACAGAAGTCGGAGATATTGCCTTACCCTATGCATATATATATACATATTTGACTCAACAAGTTAAACCGTTACCACCAACAGTTTTTTCTCAACTAATAATTAATTCACCCACCTCATCAAGCTTTGTAGTTACAGCTGATGTGTTATCATAGATTAATGGAGCCGTCTTTTGTGAGGAAATGCATGTGGGTAGACAGCTACAGTACTGACTTTTCTTTAGTTAGGAGTTAATGTTGCTTCCCTCCAACAATTAGTGAAAGAAGAGAAACACCATATTTGTTTGTGAAATAGTACAAGTTGGAATTACTTTCTGGGTTTGAAAATCATTGGATGTTTTTAGTTATTACTCAAATCAGAAACCTTTCTATATTATCCCTTTTGGTTTTAGTTTTCCAAGAGGCAAGTGTAACAGCGAACTACAAATTCATCAGTGAAAATCATTTGATAATTAATCCATCCTCTTTTTTTAGCAACTGAACGCTATTATGGTTGGCCCCTTTTAAGAAATCAAAATTTTAACACCCCCCTCTTTAATTTTTTTTTTCCTTTTTTTATGCTGGTCCAAGATGCTCTCCAGCAGATCCCGAAAACCCTAAAAACTTTAATCTATTCATATATCTTTTTTGCAGTGGATGTATAGTCCCTTTTGTGCCGGAAGAAACAACACTTCAACTCATAGTGAGGGTATTAATTGCTGCCAGAAGAAAGAGCAGCTCTGTTCTTGGATCTGGAGAGGATCTGGGGACCATTCTTTTTGCAATTTATGGGGCAATCAGAAATAGTAATATTACTACTGCTGTAAGACCAAAACTCTCCTCGTGAAGCACAAAATTTTTTTCCCTGTTTTCTCTAGCAGATAATTATAACTGATGAGGCCTCGTCCTTATATATTTGTACCCACAAAAACCCTAGAAAGCAAGAATCACACGCAGAATTTATATATATGTTCATGGAAGACTAATTTTATCTAATCTTTTAGATATGGAACTATATAGCAGAGATATATACTTTTTATAATTTCTAGTACCATCATCACCAACTAATTATGAAAATTGAGAAAGCTTGCAGGAGTCATATAAACATCTGTACAACTTTTACCCTCCCTGTGCTTAATTTGACCAAGAAAAGACGAAAGAAGGGTACAATGCTACATGGTACCAGGCATTCATGAAAAGCTGTTAGCTGTATATGATAGGTTTAATTATAGGGGTTATATATGTACTAGCTAGGGATTCAGTATACTCTTGCTGGTTTTCTTTTTCTTTTTCTTTCCCTAATTCGATAGGACAGGCCAGGATCGATATAAAGTTTTGCTCAGCTTTAGACTGGTGAAACTGGAACTACACAGTCTATAAATTAGACCTCAATAATTTTGAGGAGGATTCCATTTTCCTTTAACTTTTCATCATATATCTCGAAAAGCTAAATATTGCAGACATTCTCTTTCTCTTTCACCTACAAATCTTTTCCGTTCATGATAGTACAAGAAACTAGTCTTGCATATGCATTTTGGTATATATGTATACTATATATGGTTACTCAACCAAGTCCGTACTCCTCTCACCGAATTCTAATATTTTACCTCTTGGTCTTGGGATTTTAATTACATGGTAGTAACATTTTGTATGGACATTTCAAGGTCAAAATTAGGATCATCACTTATACTGTCATGTTATACTCATGGCAGTGGAACTAGTCGCGCCAAGTATTTTAATTTCTTATCTTTCTAGGGCGTTTTAACTCTAGCTACTGCTGTTTTGCAAATCTCACTGCCAATGTGTATGTGGTCCATTCATTCTATACTGAATGTATAGATGCTTTAAAGAACCTATGCATGTAATTGGTCCCTCCTCTATAAGTATGTATATAGAGCTAGCTAGCTGAGTATCAATATCTAATCCAGCTGACGGAAACCTCACCAGCATACACCACAACCTTTTATGCCTCAAAATTTCGTCTTATCTGCTACGTTTTCTTGTAACCTAATTAACTTAGACAGCTACAATCACCAAACATGTGGATCGCAACCTTTTGAGGTCAATTAACTTTGAGTCATCCGTTTTCATAAATATATATATTCCTCCAAAATATATTACTTTTTGCAGTGGAAAAAAATATTCAAGCCATCTGTTAAAACCCAGTCTCAGCTCATCTGCTACCTTTTTCTTTAAAGAACATCTTATTTAAAGGACAAGACTCAAAAAAGGAAAAATCTATAACTGGATAGGAACAAAATTGATGTGCTTCAAAAATTACACACAGCGTAAAAGATAGACATTGTCCACCATAAGAAGGATTCGTTTGTTCAGCTAGGCACGCATAATAAAGCTAGCTATTTGTATAGTTGCCCACAAAGCATAAACCCTCTTTTTCCAATATGCTAATGGATGGTCCCCTTGAGAAATAGCTTTCTCTCTACGTACAGTGTACTGTTAAAAGCTTGCTATTAAACCCACCAAATTGTTCAGTTAGTAAAACATAATGAACACAATTTGATGATAAATTTGCTATTTATGTTCCTCCCCCCATGACGTGTCACCAAAAAAGGGGCAAGACGTGGTCACTCCTATGCATGACATGCCCTCCTTTTCCTTATTATTACACACAACAGATATGTACTGCTGTGAAACCAAATTTTAGCATATAACTTTTCTTTGGCAAAAACAATGATTTACGCAGTGAGGTTATATTAGTTACAAGACAAGGAAGTAGATGTTAACTTTTAGACCCTCCTATATACAAGTTAGGTAAATGGAAGACTATAATTAAAGGAGGACTTTCTCAGGATACTCTGTTGTGTTTTCTGACTCCTACTTCCTCCCCCAGCTTTGCTGAACATTCAAGAGCCAAAACTGGTCAGTTTCACAAGAGCCCACACTTTTCTGCTTCCAGTAAGTTGCAATTAAAATGTTATCTCCTGAAAAGGAAAATCAGGTTCATGGATGTTTTTGGGTGCTTCCACTATCTATTCTTGGATAACATGTGTCTGGTGTGTATGATCCAGAGCCATTAATAATGTCTACTATTTTTTTCAAACAAATCAGTACTCCATGCTCTTCCTTCTCTTCTTTTCATCTTCAACCGGATTGCTTTTTGATAACTTTGATCTCCTGGGTCCTAGATTGAGCTTATATATAACCCTAGATTCAACTCAGCTGGTTCTTTCAAAAATTTTAAGTTTTTATCAAGCTTTGATTTCACATAACAATATGTAATATCACTCTTTGTAAAGTAAAGAAAGCCTTTATGCAACAGGAGAAGAAAGAGGAGAGAATAAACAAGCTTTCTTTTTCTTTCTAAGATCACTTTTTTCTTTCTTTATTTGATTTCTGCAAGCAGCTGCATACAAATTTGTAGATTGAGATATCCTCGAGCTTTTGCAGTCTGCGAACAGCTAATTTATTACTCTGCAGAGAAAATATATTTGACGAAATTTTTTCCAAACTGTTTGTGATTTTTCTGTGCAGAAATATTTTTTTTTCAAGTGCTTGTGAGAGGTTTAATTAGCAGAAATTGTATGCAAGTATGCAACTGATGACGATCTTAACTGCAGGTGCTTCAGTTGGAACCCAGCTTGCAAATCCACTCAAATAATGAAACAAGTATTGTATCTAAGATGATTCCAAGCTTAAGAGAGAAAGATTTCCAGACGAAGCAAGAAGGTGAAAACGGGGACAAGACACCATCCACTTCAAGACAATGGTCAGCCTTTAGGAACCCAAGAATTGTAAGAGTCTCCCGATCTTTTGGAGGAAAAGACAGGCACAGTAAGGTCTGCACCATAAGAGGTCTCAGGGACAGAAGGATTAGGCTTTCTGTGCCCACAGCCATTCAGTTATATGATCTTCAAGACAGGCTTGGTCTTGGTCAACCCAGCAAGGTCATAGATTGGTTGCTTGATGCCACTAAAGATGATATTGATAAGCTCCCTCCACTTCAGATACCACAAGGATTTGGCCAGTTCCATCATCCCATGCTAGCTTCTCATCATCATAATCATGATCAATCAGCTGCTTCTCAATCTTCTCTAGCTCCTTTCTTTGACACAAACTCCACGTTTATGAAAGACCATCATATGGGATTCCATTCTCTGGGGATAAAGATCAATAACACTACTGGCCTCGATGAGGATGAACAAAACGCAGTAGTGGAAAGATCATCAAAGTATTGGGAGCTAGATGCTTCTTTGAGAGCAAAAAGCAAGGAGGTGGAGGCCAACAATAGTATCACTGAGAAAGGCAAGTGGGTCAAAACAAATGAGCAAGATCAAAACCAAGATGGGTTTGGGAATTACAGTGGACAAGTCTCAGCTCAGAATTTGTTTCCTCTAGCCAGTCACTCTTCTTTACCTGGTTTGCTAAACAATTCCTTGCCCTTCAATCCCTACTTCCACAACTGGGATGCTTCCAACTTATCTTTGTCCCAATTTGGAGGCCATGGTTTCCCACCCCAACCTGATCAAAACAATACTACTACCCCTTCCTCACAACTGGCTCTCTCCACTGGGTCTCATCAACTGTTCTTCTGTCCACCAGCTGCAGCCACAATGCCATCACTCTTCCCACCATACCCAGCTCCTTACATTACCACCCCCGTGGAGGGTACTGATCAACCGAGAGAAATCAACCACTTCCAGTTACTGGGATCAAGCTCATCACAACATATCCTAGCTGCAGGCTCTCGTCCAATGACCTCACCTATACCGAGACCTTTCTCATTGAATGAGAGCCAACCTGAGAAGGATAATAGCGATTCTTAGTAGCTCTCTCGTGGGAGTTTCTTGTTATGGTGGTGAATGTGGTCTTCTAATATAATTCAGGTCAAGCAGCAGAAGAAGGCTATATGACCTTGGCGTGGCCTGAAAAATATTAAGTGCAGTGTCAATTATTGCACTGGAAAAAGTTTGAAGAGTTACAGCCTTATGCATGTGATTCTACAGTCCAAGAAAAAGGATATGGTTATGGTGGCAAACTATATACAGTGTCTCATTTTTCATCTCATCAAGTGCCTCTCGTCGAGTGGATATATACATGAATTTTACCTACCTAGGGGACAAAGATTGCCTTCTTCAAATTGTTTTCCTACTTATTTGCGGATTGATGATCAACGAATATACAAGTAAGATAATATAGACACCTCTCTTGCATTGTTTTTCACATAAATGCATATCTGCAGACAGGGTTGGAGATACACTAACTAACGTTTGTAGTATGGCATCTTTAATTATACAGTAATGCTTTCTTGAGATGTGAGATTCTCCATTGTTACTAAGTATGGAATACCCACCCCAGGTCTTTCTTGCACATTTTATTACATAATTCAGTTTATGTATATGTGAAAAGGTTAATTTACATTCTCTTAATTATAATTTGGATTTCCATGGCTTGTAAAATTCACCTCCAAAGGCTTTCCATCCTGGAGGAATAAAATTGATCTATAGTTTTACTGTTTAAACTGTCTGCATAATGGCAATGAATGCTGCCTTGAGAAGGTGAAGTAACTAAGGAGGAATTTTCAAACTTTAGTTACAATAATTCATATGTATAATTAGTTTCTGAAAAAGAGGTACATAGGACAGAAGTTAATAGACCAGGAATCTCAATTATGTAATTTCAAATGCATTATTAATTAGTAGATGAAAAAGAGATAAGTTAGTACAGAAGTAAACAAAATGCACAAGGAATGTCAATTACACATAATATAGTTGCAGGAAAGGGTAAAGGTACAGTAAGGTAACAGACCATGCAGGAATGTGCAATAATCAAGCTTTTTGAACATGTTTCGTTTACTTTATCTTTCGCAGTACTGAATAAACATTTATATAGGAGAAAAGAAAGTTACAGCACTCCAAGGTCAGAGCAGAAAATAGAGATACAACAGTGTTTTACTATATTTAAACTATTATTTTTTAGGGTAAATGTCACTCATGTACCATTGTTATTATACTGGTACTGAGAATTAGATATATTGAAATAAGGATTTCAATATCTATAAACACCAAAAATTATTGTTGCAGCTTCGATCCCGGGAACTGGGTCAATCATTCTTGTCAAAGGCTGATATTAATCTCATTGGGGCTTATTATCTGAGCAATTAAATCTTTGTTTTCGATAAAGAAGCAATTTAAACTCATAAGTTTATATTGATTAATATGTGAGACAGAGTATGCAACTCCCTCAAGAATATTTCTCTGTGTGCATACACATGCATCGTAATAAAGAAGAAGAAGAAAGACTAATCCACCAGGGGAATTTTGATTATCCGACAATTTTTTACGCCAAATAGAAAGTGCCTGCATACTTTCATTTTCTAACCTGGATGGAAATTATATTTTTTACTAGATTCGAAACTATAAATAGCTTCACTAGTTTTCATATCTTAATTAGAAAATAACTTTACCAGAGCTAGCTGAAGGAAACTTGAACCCTTTTAATTTAAGAAGTTTAATCTCACTCTCAACTTAGGACCAGGCTTAAATTTAATATTTCGGGAACTCTCATTTCTCACTAATTAAAGCTTACTGTATTGTCAAAGCATACATTTTAATTTTGCCATAATTTCAGATATAATTATTCTCCGACACGTTGCTTGAAGTAAAAGATTTTCAAGTTTAAAATTATATACACTTTTTTTGAAATAATAAAATTATATACACTATTATATGCTATAAAGCTTAACTTAATTTATTATAACGTTGGGGTTATATATATAGCTAGAAAGGTTTTGAACCATAATGCCTTCTAAAAAAGAACTGCTAGGGCAACATCTGAAGAAATGTATATATACTCTTTTTATCAACGTCTCTTACAAATACTAATAACCAAGTAAAATCATTCCAAGACTTTCTTCTATGTATGCTCTTCGCTTTGAATAGAAAGGAGAGGAGAAATATGTAGAAATGTTTATGTTTCGAGCAGGGAAGCAACAGAACAAAATTTCAATCACTCTCATCCGCGGAAAAAGGGGGATATAGGTGTAAATGCAAAGGATTGGATTAATAAACCTAAAGAAAACGAGAAAGAGAACCGCCAAGCTACAGCGCAACCTAGCCAGTAACTAGCAGCATTTTTTTTTGATATAAACAATGGATATTATTGATTATAACTAGCAGCATTTCGTTTTTTTTTTTTTTAATAGTAACCAGCAGCTTTTGAAATGTTGTTATATATTTGCTTTATGTTAATGAATCATGCATACTCTATTTAGGGTTCTGATCCTGGATCGGCATGTATATGTGCTCGTCAATTGGTTTTATCTGGGTCATCTGTACATAGATGCTGCAGAAGTATATAATTAATTAAGCTGATAACCCGACAATAACATGGAAACTGACCCAAACTGTTGACATAAATTAGACCGTCTTAATTATAAGATCGCACAGTTCTTCTTTGCATGGTACTGTAGACTTGCTGCAGTAGTGGAATTTTGCTATACATAGACAGCACACATACGGCTTCTTCACTTACGCATAACCACAGAAAATGCATAAATATGGAAGTTTCATATGTTTCTGTTAAGACCAACTTTTTTTATATATGAAATTATATAATTAAGACCAACTTCTAGCACTGATCAAATTCATTTTGTATATAAATCGCATCCGAGAAACTAATAAATGAATGACAAGATCTGCAAATTAATCACAGCTAATTAAGAACAATCAGATATATATAGTTTGTTGCTCAAAAGAAAAGGAGAGATTGATGTACATGTATGATATCGGGCTAGCTGATGAGGCAAAATCTAAGGGAGACAAAAGAGAGCACATGCACGCAAGAGTGCACCTTTAAATTCATGCGCATGCAGCAACCAATTTATGCGGACCCCAACTGCAAACAAATAAAAAAAAAAGCAATGTCCTAGGTCTAGGTGACCTTTTTTTACATTTTGGCAAAAGACCATCCTTTTAATTAATTGGTGTTGCAACTTATTAGCAATCTGGCTTCTTGATCACTATTAATTATAAACATAACACAAGCCCATGGTGATAATTATTCCTGATTCTTTTTAAAGTTCACACTATTCTTGAAATGTCTAAAACAAATCAGGGATTATGTATAAATTAATCATATATTTTTCTGATCTGGTTCTTTCTAGTAGAGTTTTTGTTGACAAGAAGCAGCTAGCGTAGCGTAGACACACAAGTTCCAATAAATAGGAACCACCACAATATATACCATATTTTCAACGAAACGCAGAGAGAGTCATGGATGGATGGAAGAATCGATACCGATAGAAAAAGACTGGTAGAATCTGCAAGCAATTCTTCTTCTGCAGAGGATATGAAAAGGAAGGAAAAGCAAGGCAAAGACAGAGACTAAAAACGATAGCAATATATCATCAACTCAACATGTCACTAGATCCAAGAAAACATTAAAGGGCGACCCTTGCAAGTTGGATTTTAAAGGATCTCTTTAAAGGTGGCATCAAATAAAAAGGAGGGTTGCATTCCATATAGTGGTCCTCGATCCTACACGCTAATTAATTAAGTTAGGAAAACAGATTATTTATTTTTTTTTGCACAATATATACTACAATATATAGGATAATAATAATAATAATATATGCACATACACAGAAGTAAAATAACTAGGTCCACACCAGCTTTGGTTAGCGAGTAAGGGAAGAGAGACTGCCTCTCCTCTCCCTGTCATGGTCTCTCACACTCATCACTCCCCCGTATGCCCGTGCTTTGCAGATAGATACATGACTACCTATTGGCTGTGTGTCCCTTTTTTTTTTTAATTTCCATCAATATATATATATATATATAAAGGAATAGCAAGCCATTGGCTATGAAGAAATAGTACAAAAATTGATTTTGTGCAAAATAAGAAAAAAGGAAACTCTATGGTCGTTATCAAGGGGGTCTCTCTTATATTTTGTATGGACCATATCATGAAATTGTGGTTGGATGGAGGCATGCTAGGGTATTTAATGAGTAGCAGCAGTACACTCTCCTAGCTAGCTCCTTCTTTCCAGTTAAATCAACTTTGTAGGTACGAGCTCAATTATGTACCCCAAAGAAAAACCCATTAATATTTGTCCATTTTACTTAATTATTTCTTCTCCTTATTTTTTGTTCTGTTCTTTTAGTTGTCTGTTTCGGTGTTCCTCTTCTCAAAGTCCAAAGTCCAAACTCTGTAAACTGAAGACTTTCTGCAGCTTACCTACACACACACACACACACACATATATATATATATATATATTCGGCCGTATTATTAACTAATGATTAATATTTTCATGAGTATTCATAAAAGAAAAAAAATACCGAAGGAAAATTCAAGAAATGAAGAAGTCCCATCCTTGAAGGATGGTGGGTCTCATGAAAACAGATTCCATCCAAATCCAATGAAGAAGTTCTATATTCTTGAAAAATTATGATGCCTGGAAAAACAAAAGTTTCTTAAAAAAAAAAAAAAAGAAAAAGAATATGGAGATGATAGAGATGGATTGATAAAAACAGGCTTTAAGAAGGGCCGATAGTTTTCGTCTGTGAAAGTAGAAGAGGAGCGGGCCGTAGGCCCATGGTAGGTCCAAAAATTTTAAAACAGGAAACTAAAAGCCCCCGGCGAGGATCGAACTCGCGACCTTTCGCTTACGAAGCGAACGCACTACCACTATGCTACGGAGGCTTGTTGTTTAAATAATTCCACATGACTTACTTGAAGTTTTACAAAGAGAGAAATGGGAAAGGGATTTTCCTTTTCTTTATTGTTTGAATTACTAAAACATCAGAGGATCTTGGATAAAATTTCTTTATTTAGTAGTGAAATAATTTTCTAAAAAAATATATATTAAATGATCAAATTACATATATATTCCTGCTTATCGGGTTACAATCATTCTTCCCCAAAAAAATCCCTACTTTTCTATACATTTTTTTCATAATTTGAAATGTGGTGGGCTCGAAAACAAAGGATTAATCCTTTCTACCCCTTCCCTTAATCTGTTGCCATCGGTTGAAAATAATGATTTTGATGAGTTGTAATATTTTTAAGAAATTAGTACATGCAATTAGACTTGTATTTGTGATAAGATTTGATAACAGTTATGCTTATAGCAAGGTTAGCAAACGGTACATTAACAAATGGTATATATATATATATATATATATTAGGTGCATCTGGGTAGACGCAATGCAATCTAGTGTAGCAGGTGGAACCAAATGGTTACTAAAGAGATGTAACCAAAGGTGCGTCTGGGGTAGATGCAATGCAGTCTAGGCAGTCTAGTGTAACAGGTGTTATGAAATATATGAATAAAGAGATATGGTATTATCCTGTTACAATACAAATACTCTCCTTCTCCCTTCTATATATATTTGTTTTAAAATTCAACAACACCATCTCCACTAGCTAGTCTCCTTAAATTCAATCAACACCATCTCCACTAGCTAGTCTCCTTATCCAATACCCAGACCAGCCACATACTTACTCTGGATTCTGGCTGCCATCAATTTTTGCCAGTTTGCCTATTTTTCCATCTCCCCTTCATTTCAAAGTTGACATGCAAAGACCATACACAGGACAAGCCATATCAGAAATGTTTAGATCACAAACAAAAGGATCATCATATCCATAATACCTTCTTTCTTTAAGAATATGTATAATGTCACAATTTCAGAAGTTAAAATTCCTTTACAGTCCATCAAAAGAGAATTGCACTCTCTTCCCCCACAAATTATTTTGCTTTAAAATCCCCCAAAGAAAGGAAAAAAATAAATTCGGTGAACGACAATAGGTAAAAGAAAGAAGAAAACAAAAGGTGAAAAGAAAGAATTAGAAGCAGCCCAGGTTTGCAAGACAACTAACTAACTAACTACTTGGCAAACAGCTGCCGGCGCCGACCTGTTTTGGTGCGCAAACCAGCAGCTCCGCCTATCACAATCTCGTCAACTAAATCCTTAAATATCAACCTTTCCACATCTAACACACACCCAGAAACCTCGTGCCCGAAATCCGTCCAACTCTCCGACCTATGCATCACATCGTCCCACAGGATGCTTTTCAGGCCATCCTCCTCTTCCAAGCCTCCGCATTCCGGTTTCTTCACCACCTGAAGCTGTTCTATTTCCGAACACAGCTCTTTTAGCAGCTTCTGTGCACTGAGTGTCTTCTTGGCCAGTTTCTTGGACTCCAGCCACGGCTCGGGTGATGGCCCCAGTGAAGCCAACTTTGTGACTAGAATCTCGTTAACAGCATCGAATATCAACTTCCGGTGGAACTTCTCGGCGTGGGAGATCTTTGCGGGAGCAGTTTCTTCTTTTGCAAGCAAAGTAGTGGACCTGGTTTCTTCTTTTACAAGCAAAGTACTGGATTTAGTCTGCTCCAGTACGAAGAAGAGCTCAGGGTTGATGGGGTGTCCTGATCGGTGGAGCTGAAATGTTGTCAGGCCAGAGCCGAGGTCCCGAAGCAAAAGGCCGGAGGCCAACATAATCTCGGAAATGTATCTGTGATCTGGGTTTTTGTTCTCACATAGGGAGGCAATGTAATCTGTGTTGGCTTCATTGTGAGTGGAGTTTAGTCTTGTAAGCTTTTTTACCAAGTTCTCAATGTTTTGTAATTTCTTCCTGTTCATCTCTGAGGTGAGGGTGGACCCAACTCCATTAGATAGGAAATTATCTGCAGGGTTCCATTGATCATCACTCTGTTGTAGCTCATTGGTATCTTGAGCACTATCATCTGCAAGACAAAAGAATATGCAACTATGTGAGTGAAAAGACAAAAGGAGCCTTCTTTATTATAAGTGCCAATTATTTCTTACTTTTGTTACTTTTGGCTACTGTATATGACTTTATAGCTATAGACTATATAGTTGGCGTTGGCCCCAGGTCAAATATAAATTCAATGGAAAATTTCATAAGGTACCCCCCATGATAACCAATCTGCACAACTATTCTGAAGATATAAGATGTTTGGATCACTATTGTTGGGGAATCATTCATGATGCAGAATTTAAATGCTCTCAGAGCTAGTCTGCTGATAACCAGTCGGACTAGAAGAACATGGTAAAAAATGATTACGAGGACAATAAGCACAATCAAATTTTCATTTTTACTAGCTAAGCTGAAGAGCAATCCATACATAGCACATGAATCCCCAACATCAAGCCAGCCATTGTGTATCAAAATGGTTTTCCTGATTGCTACATCATCAGAGATTGACTTCTGATCCACATTTTCCACCTTAATGTAGTGCGTATGAGATTTATGTCAGTAAGTCACAGCAAGCATATGAGACAGAACCATGTAAGGATTAGAAAACTAGCTTTCGGTTCTAGCCAGTTCAAGTTGCCACCACATTGTTTTAAATAGCTTGGCTTTTACCTTTGGACAAAGTTGGTTTCTGCTTTACAGGGGATAGCTCATCATCTCTATACACCGAGGTATCCAGAACAGAGACCGGACTAGGGTGCGCCGGAGCAGAAACTGGTAGTTCTGCTTGCAGTCCATCTTCCTCGAACCTCAAAGCTGAATTCTGAAATAAGGAAACAAAAATGTCAGTACAAAGAATAAGAATAGCTGAATTCTGAAATAAGGAAACAAAAATGTCCGTACAAAGAATAAGAATAGCTAAGTAACTAAAGGGAGTTTGAAACCAATTACTTTCTGCGTTGTTCCAGAAACTAAGCAACTGGCAGTCTTCACGGATGGACTGTGGCCACCATACAACTCACTAGATCGTTCAAGACTGGTGACTTCAGTATCTGTCTTTGAGTCAAATACCACACTGCCCTCAGAATTCACAGATATATCATCTCCATGGTGACTTGAAGTTCTTGATTCAGTGCTTATCTGACTCATTTGGTCATCACTTTGTGGCAGTTTGGTTGACTTTAGCCTCTGTCTTCCGCCAGGGGAACTCGATTCTGTTGGCTGCCGATTGGGTAATCTTCTGGCTTTACTTGAATCAGATGGAGGGGTAGGAGGACGTGAGCGTCTCTCCTGCTCAAGTTTCTTCTGTTGCAATCTTGGGCTCACAGATCCCGAACTCTTTACCTGACTAGTGCCACTTTCCTTCGGCAACTGTTGAGTTCTCGCTAAGGATTGAGTTGATTTTGAGTTCTTCACGCTGCTTTTCTTATCATAAGAGTTGACAGGAGAATCCCTATGCCTGTTTCTTGGAGATTGATCTTTAGCTGATCGATTACTAACGGAACCCTTTTTACTGCCAGCAGATCCACCATTTGTAACTTTAGGAAGATCTGAGAAACCTTCTAATGAAGTCGTCGAGGAAGCAGAAATATTAGATTTCTCAATCAGCTTGGCAGGTTTCATAATGACAATAGGTGATTCGTATGTCCTCAAATAATCACAACCTTGGACAGAGGAGGCACCCAGATGATTATTCTTTTGGTTTTGTTGGCTCTGCAATCTTGGCTTTTGACTGGGACTGCTGCATTTTGGTTCATGGTCTCTTTGTGTGCTAAATTCTGAACCTTGTTCTTCCTTTCTTGTTTCTATTAGCCCCTTGGCCTGCATTGCCTCCAAAATCTGTTTAAGAGCTCTGAGATCTTTTCCGGATTGTTTGAATTCAAGATCCTTCAATCTCTTCTCAATCTCACTATAAACAGAAGGAAAGGAGTTTGGTGTCTTTGCTGGTACTTTTGCAGGCTTAAGAGCCGGTTTCTGAGAACCACGACTTCCTTCTAGTTGCTTCCACGGAGCTGGTTCAATAGGCAACCTAGAAACAGGTTTCATGACCAAATCAGGATTTTTCCAACGTGGCGACACTGGCTCTTTCAATATGCCTTTCGGAGACTTGGGAATCCGAACTGGCCTGTTCATTTCATTTGTTTTCAATGTTCTTGACACAGGATCACCATGTTCAACAGGGGAGGTCTTGATCATAGATGGCTGACTATAACTAGTTGATGCAGAATCTGGCAATGCTTCCAAACCCATCAACTTGGCAACCACACTAGGAGGCCGTTTCTGAGCTCCTAATGATTGCTGAGAAACAGTGATATTCTCATGTGAGTCAACAGAACTTTGTAACTCTTTTGAAAGGTAATTTGACCGTGAATCGGTGTAGGATCCCTGCATTGAAATAACTCTGCTGTCCAATGAAAGTCTTGGGAGCTCTTTCAGCTTTGGGGTGGACTTAATGGTATCTCGTGATTCAAAAGACAGATGGTTCATGTCTCTCCCATCGTAAGAAAACCGAGGCGCATCTTTTGAAATTGTATGCCAAGTGCCATCTTTAGCTTCGTAAGATGACCTTGGGCGTTCTCTTGTTTCATTGTAGTACCAAGGTGCTTCTCGAAGTTTAGCAAGAACCCTAAGGGACTCTTTAAGATCAGCAGGTACACTGTGCTTCCCTTGATTCCCAACTCCATAAGATCCATCAACAGACTTAGAGAGTTGTAATGGCCTTGGGGAGTCTTTATGCTTCACTGCATGGCTCACTGTTTCTTCTTTGGCAGTTGTTTTAACTGATAGGCCTCTGGCTTCTCTATACATCGAGTCTTTGACAACATCACGGAGATCAAGAGATTGCCGCCCAAAATTTGCAGAGGCACTTTGTTGAACTAGAACTGGTTCCCTTGATGGAGTTTCAGGAAAAATTATTCTGTCAAAGGAAGAGGCTTCTGGTTGATTTGTTTTATTACACTCCAACGAGGACAAAGAAGATGAGCACGAGGATGAGAAGGATGCTCTTGATGATTCCGTTGAAACTCTATGCTTTTCATTCAAGCTCTTGTTCAAATTTGTTTCCTGCAATCACAAGCTGCTATTAGTTTGGAAATGTTTGAACACTCTTAAGCCATCAAACCAGCAGAAGGCAAAGTAACTAATAGTTAACCATGTAATTCCTTAAGCCATGTTTAGAATAATTAGAAAAGCAGAGTCCGGGTCTTTAACACAATAGACAGGTAATAGGAAAGAATGGTTGGTACCGCTGCATGACGCTGGTATTGATAACTGTTGAAAGATTCTCTTTCTGAGATGCCGCCATTGCTGAAGTGGCTGTCACCTACAGTACAATAGACACTTTAGGACGGCAATGATAGAAGTAAAATTGATGCTTAGATTCTCAGCCAGACCCAAAACAAAAGGTCAACGCCCAATGCTGTCCAAAGATGAAACAAACAGAAGGTGCATTTATGGGGAGACAAGAAATAATGGATAGTCTATATTTTCCAGAAGTGACCTACATATATGACACTGCAAAATTTACAAACTTTTCTGGGCACCATAAGACGAACAACTGCAATAGTCCCCCTCCATTCTTGGCTGGAGTATGAGCAACAAGCAATATATAGGACATTTGCGGTCTTCAGATACAGCACAAGCACAAAAATCGAAAACTAATGGACAGCACAGCAGTAAGAAATAAACCACTATAATCAAAGAAACTTGAAAATAAAATTCCACAAAAATGGTCATGCTTATGACAAGTTATCATTCAGATGATTGTCTCTTTTTTATTTACAGTGATTTGTGGGATTTGATCCGAGTACTTTAGGGACTTTATCAAAGAGGAAAATACAAGACCAGTTCTGGGCATCCAAGTGAACAAAGGGAGAAGCCATAAATTCATACTTAAAAAGTGAACAAAGAACGACAGATTTATCAAATGGTTGACATTACTTGGAAGAAAATTAAGTGGTATCATCATTACCTGGAGGTGGAGGAAGTCTCCTCTGGCTGAGGCGCCTACCAGTCAAGACATGTTGACGATCAAAGATTTGAAAAATCCCTGTCATGCATCCTATTTGCTTCTGCAAATCTGGATTTTCATCTGCCAAGGAATGCAAAAGCTTTGCAGCCATCTCCTCTACTCCTCCCCAATCCAATTGGATACTCCTCAGTCACTACAACCTTGTAGCCGTTACCCAACCCAGATGGAGACAAAACACCAACCTTTTATCTCCACCAAAATCCGGATCCCAAGATCTTCAACAGACCAAACTCTGAACCAGTATCTGACAAGGTGAAGTGCCGTGTGTAGTCTCTCTTACTCTCGCTGTTTCAAACCTCACCAACGGGCAAAAGATATATAGGCACAATCTAAGGTTTCAGTAACCATAAACGCTAAAAAGAATAAAAGCACTTTCTATATACATGCAGGCCACCCCTGGGAGATGAATTTCCAAAACAGGATTTGACCAACGAAAAACCAAATGTATTTCCTTTTTGCTATATATTATCGTATATCTAGTCAGCCCCTCGAAATCTCCTGTAAAAATCCAATGTATCCAACTAAGTACAACTCAAGACAATGAACCTGTGAAATCTATGAACACTCACAACCTAAAAATTTGTTCTTTAGCACATCAAACTTCCCACTCCCTAATACCCCAGAACACCATCTTCTTCACAATAACACACTAGTCAACTGGGTTTACCTCCAAAGTCTGAAACTTTGAAAAGAATCAAGGAAAACTACAGAGGAAACAGAATATCCCAAGGAAACCGAAGATCGGGTCTTTTATAGTTCATGAAACTGAAAGATACCTTCTTGGAGGGAGTCTCAAAGAACAAACCAGACTGCCTTGTAATAGAACCAAAAGAACAAGTAGGGGACCCAATTCCCAACACTCATTACAAAATGCATATACAGAAGAATGTACCCGCAGTTATCAGCAACATTATCGCAGAGCTGCTGCCTACTAGAAGGAAACGGATACCAATGCACACCTGATAAGAAAAAGGAATCTATCCCTAGATCCAAGAAGAGAGGTTCATGTTCTGGAGCATTTCCAGAGAGAACAATTGGAAAGGTGCAGGCAGAAGGTGATAAGAAGGTTTGTCATTTCATTATTCAATGGCTTGTGTGTAAAACAAGTCCTGGTAAAAGTAATACAGATGGCATAGGGAAAGAGAAAGAAGGAAGAATGTGAGAGAATGTGTGTGTGGGGCAGATGTCCTCTAAGCTCTATCTCACACATCCATGTGGGATGAGTATGTGGGTGGGTCTATAGCTGTCTGCATGGACATGTGGTTTTGTCAGGAGAGAGACAGAGTGAGAAGAAGTGCTTGTGGGTTTCTTTATTAATTTAATTCATTTGATGCAAGAAAGAAGAAGAGGGAAAGGGAAAAAGCAGTGTTCCTATTAACTTCCCCTCTGCAAAGTCCAAGTACCTTTTTTCATACACTAGTGACTTGTCATCTACTACTCATTTCCCAAAACCACCCTCCCTCTCCCCCTTTTAGGTTCTCATTATTTTGTACTCCATTTGCATGTCCAGAAGACAAATTTAGTTCTACTTTGCCAGTTGTTAAACACTGATGAACTCGTCAGGGTAGGGCTTGTATTTGGATTGTCTGGTTATGCAGATGGTGTGGCTCTGCGAATGAAGTGAAAGGTATCAAGATTAGTTGATAGGGGCAGTTAGTTGGTAGGATTTAACCAAAACTAGTACTAAATGCCAAGTTGCAGAAATTGGTAGAGGATTTTTAGCCAAGCTAGTGAAAATGCCAACTTGCAGAAACAGGTGAACATTACTTTGTAATAATAACTTATTAAGATACGAGCATAATTAAACAGCTTGTACCTGCAGAACAAATTGTTTATGCAGTGGGTATATGTGTGCATCACGCAGGCCCATTTCGTCTTGAATAGGTTTCATTAATTCATAAACAACCACCAATTGAAAGTTTAAAATTTTTCTTGATCAAAAGAAAAAAAGAAGTGAAAATTCTAGCTACCCTGCTATTATGAACATTGTTGGATTAGACCACGTCTCCATGTAGCTTTCTTTTTCAGATCAGTTCTTGGTCCTTTTCAATTTTATTAAGTTCCTTTGTGTAGTTAGAGAGCTTTACGTTGTAGTTTTTGCTTCCATTTCACCTCCAATCGATAACAGAAGAAGGGCTTTCATAGCAAACTGAACATTGACGCTTTTCCATGTCATGCAATGTAACAATCAAACCTGCAAAGAAAGTCAAAAACCCTTGAAACCCACCTCCTAGTTAAGAACTCTTTAATTCATGTCTAGCTACTGGAATTTTTTTTCTTTGAACAACTTCAGCTTCTTAAAGCTATCCCCAATTTGGAACAGACTTAATCAGTCAAATTGTCAAAATGGACATCCTAGGGCCAGAAAAAGAGCATATTCAATTTTTCAATTATTTTCCCGTACTATTATTTTTCACAGAATATACATTTAGAAATTCAAAGCACTTGGATAAAATAATGCTACGATAGGATACTAGCATTTGACCGATATATAAATATATGAATAGATGACTTGAAGACTATCAAACATGGAGGCCACTACAGTCAACAGCTGCTATCAAACGGCAACTTGACAGTCCTACATTTTGTTTTTATATATACTACTACTACTACTTTTAGCTCCTTTTTCTTTTCCCTTGTTTTTCTCGGGTATTGTTTCTCCTTTTCCATTGTTTTAGTTGAAAGTTTAAACATTACTATAGTACTAAAACACGGGACTTATGTTTCTTTGGAGGGCATTTTGGTGAGCTGGGAAACTACCCAAGAAGTTTCTAACAATAGATTTTTTTATCGTACTTTGTTGGCCTCAGTCCTTGGAACTCATATTCTTAGGTTATGTCTTCGAGGGTATACTGTACCACAAAATAATGAAAGACAGAATTATTAAGGCTGTAATATTCAGGAACAAGGGAAGTTGCCGTGTCTCAGATTCCTCTCTGGCACATGGCTGCCCCTAACTCTCCCATAATTGTTTCTAGCAATGGCTCTTCATGTGAGAAGAGTATGTTTAAGCACACCAGACGATATCAAAGGAGGGAATTAAATCGATCATCAACATGCACTTGCACGTAACCCTTTGACGTACATGTTGTTTTGGTTTGGTGTTTTATATATTAACTCCATAATCTATTTTGGAATCATTGGAGATACTGTATACTGTAGAGCACATGTTAGATGATCATAAATATTGCCTAAACCTTTGAGGTTCAATGTCTGATTAGCCTGTAAATTATAATTAACCCTTTATGAACAATTATAACACCTAAAAAGTGCACCTGCCCTTTGATTTGGTTGATTATCTGATCATCATAAAAGCATGGACATTGCCAGCGTTGAGATGTCAATCTCGTCATATTCAAGACAAAGTATAGATTTATAGGGGGTGAGATTATGACCCCCAATTGGTGAAAATTAAATGAGCACGCTGATGTGTATAATTAAGCTTTGGTTTGGTTTTGGACAAAATTTGTTAATTATGGGGTTACATAATTGATGGAAACTTGTCTTCTAATTTTTTGTTTTGTTCTTCCAAGGGGTGGAAATTGTCTCATATGTGCTTTGTATGAGAGTGACTTGCGTAGTTGATGGTTCACATCTGTATAACTTGACCTCAAGCCAGTGCCACCTATATGTATTGTCAATATATGTGCCCCTTTACCTCATCTTTGTACTTAAGAAAGGATATATATATATATACTGCTAATTGATTTGCACTGCACAACTTACCTGGATTTCTATGGAGGACAATATTCTAAGGCAGATTTTGGAAATTTCGATGTCAGATGATGAGTTTTATAGGCGTGCTTCAGCTAGGTTAAAACTGTTGCCTCTTTGTGTACCATTTGTCAAAATGAAAGGATAATAACACCTAAAAACGGCCAAACAAGGCACTAGTATCATTTGCATTTCCTTACAATAAAGAAGATTAACCAGCTTCTCCTCATCGGTAAAAAGAAATTATGCTCTTTTGGTGATAAAATGATCACTCTTAGTTGGTGATCCCAGAGCACTACAAAATCAGGAAGTGATTATACGCCAATGTCTACACATTAATGTATATCCACATCGGTATATATGCAGTATACTTCATATGCATAAAATGATGCTTCAATCTAGAGGGGACTGAAAAGTTTTTTTTTTTTATCAAAAGGGGACTGAAAAGTTGACAATGATGTATTTGAGGTAGGGAGAAAGATCAAAGTCCCATCATACCCCACATGCATAAAGTGAAAACAAACCTACATGTGGTATGCCACAAAGTCACGAAGCAATGCCAACTAACCTATCTATATCACCCTTAACCCATGTTCCATGACACATAACTCTCATTCTTCCTCTGATTGGCACATCATGTCTTCCTTCCTATCCCCACCAAAATCATTGCATGTCCATAGACATATCAATATTAGAGAGAATTATTATAGCAAATATGTGGGATCAGAATGAAGGCAAGTTCTATCCTCTCAATGATTTTAAAAGGTCTCGTGATGACAGAGAAAGAGCCTAGCTAGTTCATGGTTTCCAAAAGTGTGTTGGCTAGAATTGAGTGAACATGAAACACGGGAGATTGTAGATGTCCAATTTGGAGGCAAACTCAGAAAGGGGGTGTTCATTAGGGACCCTCACGATAGTATACATACTTCTTTTATCTTCTCTTAGAAACTCAGTTTTCTTTGGGAGGAATGACATGCGAGAGTTGCAGCTGATATCAGACACGTAGAAAACTTGAGTTGTAAGAATAGCGACTCTTCGATTGCCATTTTCAGCTTTATTTTTTGCGTAGAGAAAAGGGAAGAGTATTCATGTGATATAACACATGACGGGTTTCATTTCATCCAATATTCCAATACATTGAAAAGTTGTCGTCACAGTTAAATATACCAATTTTGGCTAATGTTTTTTTGTTTTTTTAGGGCAGTCTAGAGGGGAACATGGCGCCAATAATAGTAGAGGAGCACATAGGATTGTAATTTTGACATAATGATGTCGTTTTGGCCAATCATATACACTTTACTAATTTACCATTTTAATCAAAATTCTCAGGCTCCTTGTTTTCCATAAAGAATCGAATTTGGTACTTTTGGACGAGAGAGAACGGAAGAAAAAAAAAAAAAAGATCTGACATTGGTTCGTATTCGTACCCATCGAGTTATGGATCCTGCAAGTTAAATTATCAGCCAGCAAGCAACGATTCAGTAAGACATAAATTAACTGGGTCACCATGAAGAGTACAATGGCAAAAAGTCAATGTCTCTTAACAGGGAGAAGTGGCAATGCCAACACAATATGTCACACCTTGTGCATACGGTCAGCTATATAAATAAATGGTTTAATTAAGAACCATTTATGCATGTAGGTGTGTAATTTATCTTACACGAATTGAAAATTGAGATGCCAGGTCAATGAAATGAGACCACATCTAGTGCACATGCCTAGTTGTCGTTGATTAAAGACTCACCAACCATTTTATTAGCGTGTGTTATGCTATTTCTGAACACCATCAAATAAAGCACACCACAAAAGCACTCATGGCTTAATCATCATCTTCCATAATAATTAATTTGTGTCAACTAACTTGCATGGGCTTTGTTATGGTTAACCCTCTTTATCGGGCCAATGTAGTGAAGGGGACCATCTTATTTAGTAATTGTTTGTGAGCCAAAATTCAAGTCTTGGTGGGTCCAAGGCGCAAATGGTTTAAATAGCACGGCACGATAAGTATTGGCCCCCAAAGATGAGTTAAACTGAAGCACATGGAAGCTTATATTATATGGTATCTACTCCTACTAACCTATATAGGTTTCATATATATACACAATAAGTAAGGGAACGCTTTTGATATCTTCCTTAAGCTTTTAAGGCTCACTAAACAATGGTGGTTGGTTCAAAGAAATAGGTAAATATTCAATACCAACCACCTCACCTCTATGAAGAAGGAAGATGAAGACAGTGACGAGGATGACAAGGAAGATATTGCGGATGCCCGGGGACCATTCGGTCTTCCATTATTGTATTATTGCAAGTCATCTCCTGGTTTCCTTTCGCCACCAGTTAGAGGACGATATGCAAGCAAGCATCCTATCAATTATCACAGTTAGTATTTAAGAAGGAACCAGTTTTAGATGTTAAAAAATCACTTACAGCATAAAAGTCAAAACAGCATGACAAAGACGTAGCAGTATTTCGGTTGTGCATGTTGATGCTAGAGATACTTACAGACGGTAAACCTGAGACCACAAGAATCAAAACTGATACACAGAAAAAAAGATCCGGCGCTATATAAAGCTCTAGTATCTCCAGTACACAATTTTCTCATATTTGGGTGAGAAAGGATGTCGCTGGAGTTGGAACCTAGTTCTTCATAATGGAAGCAGATACATCTAAAAAACAAGACATCTTCAGGACAGTTCTATAGAAGCTGTTCTTTAGCCACAGACACAGGCCAAGCTAGTAAATGTCCCTTGCCAGTCGTGATTGATTTGGAAGAATGAGATGAGAAAGACTTACCCGTTCTGATTGTTGCCCTCTATACTGGCTCCTTACATTCTCAACTTGTGGCAGGGCCGGGAGATGATCTTCAGGGATATCTGGAGCAATTGCCTAAGGCATAAAATATTTGAGAAATTATTGCCTGAAATCCATTTGACTTGGGCAACAAAATTTCCCCAGCAATTAGCCAACCGCTCCAGGAATACCCAAAAAGATTCCTAGCCTGTTCCATGCCGCAAGCAAAGAAGAGTTAAGGAAATATGATTTAGAGGAACAATCAAAATGAGGTAGTCATCTCTAGTCCATCAAGATGACAATATTTCGACTACTGTGAGATTAGCTCGAGTCAGCAATTAAAGCAACCTTCTGTAGAAACCCCATGAAGGATTTGATTCCGTGATAGGTCGTTGACCAAAGGGATTATGGGCAATAAATTCTTGAACATTTTGAGCCTCAGCTAGTTGCTCCAGATATACCCGAAGATCACCTCCTGGCCCTGTTCAAAGCCACAAGCCAAAGAACCTTTAGGAAACATGATGTTACTTGAAACATTAGGAAAAGAGCATTCCAATGCAGACAACCACATGAATATTTACGCACGTTTTATTAAAACAAACTAGACTAGGAAAGGACCACAATGACAAGATCATGCTTACAAATGGATATTTGGTTGAGGCATTTTGTTATCAAACCAAAAGTGTAAAGCATTAGCTATAACCAAAAGGTTCAATAGCCAACAAGGACATAACTTTATGTTACTAAGGATAAAAGATGCCAGAAGCTAAAACAAGAACATAACAACATGTTCCTAACGTTAACAGGTGCTAGGAGAATCAGAGTTATTAGTTAAACCTGTAAGAGGCAATTCACAAGTATGCTTTAGGATAGATAGTCTTAAAAACTGTCTATCTAGAAACAGGGTCCTTGCCGTGCTCTTAGAGAAGTAAAATTTAAGGAGTTAGTTTCCTGAATCACAATATGATAGCTGGTATAGAACATATGATTTCTAAGGTTGTGTTAAATTAAAATAAATAATAAGACAAGAAATCAATTTTCATCAAAATTTCAAAAATGATATGACAAAGACTATCAAACTGACAGTACACCACCTCTCACAGATAATTGAGCAGCACATTAGAGTCTCACCTAATGAAGAATCTTCCACATCCTCATAATGGTACGGATAAGGAAATATAGCTGTATGTGGCTGGAAAATGGAGAATGAGAAAATATAAGAATTGTACTGCCAAGTATTAAGAGTTTGAATCAGAAACACGACAGAGACTTATTGGACATACTGGGTTGCGTAAAGCCTTGTAAGGTGAATCATCTAACAGTATAGTATTGGATTCATTATATTCTCCTTTATTGGACAGGATTTCCGACTTGAGAGCTTTCCATAATTCTTTTAGTTCCTTCAGAAACAGGGGTTTGTCCCTGTTCTCAACAGTGGCAGCTCCAGTATCAGTACAGTGGGACTGATCCTGTATGACAAAAATGATTATGAGTAAGTATCATTGTAATAACAATTTTTTACTGATACATCCAAGTGAAAATGTTTTCATAGCCTGGTAATAGGGAAGTGTACCAAATTGATAGTCTCTCAAGCTTGTATGAAGGGAATTCAATACTCAAGATTCCATGAAATTGTTTAAAAGGTTTACACCATAAATTCCACACATGCATGCACAAACAAATTTTAACCTAAGATTATAAAGGAAGTTTGCATAAATGAGCCAAGGGGTTGATAGGTCCAAATGATCAAAACCAGCAACCAAAACATAGAATTAGTCATCCTGCAATGCCAACCTGAGAACAACCTTCTCAATCATATCCATGTTTTCACAATTACCAGTTCCTCTCTACCAGCAGCATAAGCAAAGCAAGTATAAGGTAATTATCCTGGCTGCATCTAATCATTTATTATTTTGCCCGAAACCTCTTTTTACAGAGAGCAACCCCAACAAAGAGCACATTTTAGTTGCATACTAACCCAACAGAAAAGTAGTTTTTGTCTACGGTCTCCCATCAGAAATTCAATCACCTTGTCCAGGTTTCCCCTGCAATTAGAAAGCATGTGGTTAGACTTTGAATGGTGCCAGAAAAATAAAGTTAATTTTGTAAACAAGCAGGAAAAAAACAGTTAAGACAAGCAATAAAGATGCCATAAGGCAAAGGCTCAAACATAAGACAGTACTTGATTCTTGATGACCAAACACCAACGTCAAAGTTCTCGAGGCAAAACTGCAAAAAATCATCACAGAATGGCCTCTTGAAAACTGAAACAGACAAAACGGGACTGTGGTTAGCTTAACTAGCAAGTGACAATGACAAGAGCCGAATATTCCAACAATAATGACAAATTCTTGCACAGTTTCACCTGATTTCCTGGATACTTTAAAGTCAGCTGTATATCCATCATGAACATCTGAAACAATATCAACTAAGAGTCCATTAACATCAATGATAAGGAGCTTTTTATTAGGACAAACAGCACAAGGTCCTGGCAGTGCAGACTGGGCCAGTTGTGGAATTTTTGCCTCTTCGATACAAAAACCATTCTCTATTCCAGTGATCTTACTTTCCACACAAGTGTGGTTGCTATCTGGAACAATATTTTCAACAACCTTCACATCCTGGCCATCTTCAGCATTATCTTTCTTTACCAAGCTGGTTCTTGCATTAGACAAACCACTTTGCTTCTCAGATATCAAATTGTTTCCCCCTATCTTCATCAAGTGCAAGTCTGCACATTCTGGAGGACCATCATCATTATCGTCCACTGTCATGGTATTGCTTTCCTGACCCTGTTTCCGCTTCCTTCTCCTTGTTTTTCGCTTCTTCTTCATTTGCAATGAATTGAAGTCCGAAAGTATGGTTCCAGCATTTAGGGAATCTGTTTGACTCTCAGAGTTCAAAGTTTCATCCCCCACTTTTATCAAATCCAAGTTCAAAATACCATGCTCTCTATCATCACAACTAACCTCCTGCTTCTGCCTCTTTCTCTTCTTTTTTCTGTTTCTCTTCTTTTGGACCAAACCTAATTCTGACGGTTGGTTGCCCACATTCAGAACACCGCTTAGCTTTTGAGGGTTTGAATTACTGTCCCCCATCTCTGTCACACTCATCTCTGCAGTTTCAGGAGAAACGTCATCTCTATCATTAGTTATTAGTGCACTTTGCTCCTGCATCATCGGTGCACTGTTCTTCTCTGATAAACTTAGTTCTGGAAGCTGGGTTCTTTCCAGAATTGCTTTTGTATCAGTATTAACTTCAGATGCAGGCAACTGCTGCTTTTTCTTTTTCTTTTTCTTTGTGTTCTTCCTTTTCTTCCTCTGTGAGTTTTGCAGCCCTATATTAAACTGAGGAACTGTTACATCTGACATTGAAACATCATTGACTGGAGGGTCTGAAGATGCATTAACTTCTAAGGATGCATTTTCTATTGAAGAACTTCTCTCAGTAGAATCATTATATGTAACAGTAGCCTCATTCAAAGGGTTATTCTCTGTACCCATACTCTTTCTATCCGGGTTATCTTGGCATAAAGATATCTCTACACCACCCATCACACAATGATAAGAAGCAAAGTTCAGCAAAAATATACTTATCTTCGTCTAGAATCCTTTCTTATTGTAAGAAGGACATAGCTTCTCTCTGACACCTCAGAATCCCACCCCAACAACCCAGTCCTGATAAGATTGACCAATGCAGGGTGTGCACGGTAAACATTAGTTTTCTGCAGCACACTCTGTTCTACTTTTTTTAATGTCTTTTCCTTCGTTCACGAGCTGCAATGCTGGTCCATACAGAAAAAAAAAAAAAAAAGGTTCATAAGGCAAAAATACCCATACAGGAGCAAACCCACATGCTATAGTATTTCCGGCAATCCCTCCAAAACCACGGAACGGGGAAAACAAACACCTCATTGAATTTTAACCACAAAAAACCCAGGTCCACACAGGCGTAGATTACTATTATTCACCAATTAGTCAAAAAAAAAGACATATCGGATTTAGATTTGAAAACACAAGTTACCATAATTGTTTCACAGAAGGCAATAAAAATTTTTAAAAAAATTATGCCGTTACGTTAATAAGCACTTGCTGAAACCAAACCAAAAGTTTGCTTTTCTTTTCTGTAGAGGTAAGTCAAATACCTAAATCGCGAGATTAGCAAAGCGAAGAACATATAGTGAGAAGCATAGGAAGGTAAAATTGCCTCCACCGTCAGTTATGAACTTATGATAACCCATATGTAACAGCAAAGCGACAGATATATATATAGAGAGAGAGAGGGAGAGATGTGTATTGCAGAGAACGGAAGCAAGAGGAGCTTACTTGATGTGAAGAACACAGCAAAACCGGGAGACGAAGTAGATGAGTAGACCAGGGAAAGCGCGCGATGTGAAGTTTTCTCGGTTTCGTTCTCCTCGGCTTTAGATTAGGAGTTAGTAGGCAAAAGCGGCGCTGTCTTATTTTTCCTTTTTTCCTGTTTATTACTTAAATATCCTTTCAAGGATTAATAGGTTCTAGGCTTCTTTGCTCTCAGTATTGGGCTTTCTTACTTTTTGGTTATGGGCCGTCTGGTCTAGAAGATACAAATGCTTGTTGGGCCAACTGTCAGGTAACCCAAAAGAATCTATTTGCTGAGTTTGCTCCTCCAAAGTCGCAACCAAATCACACATAAAACTTTGTATTTCTATGAATCCACCTAGCAAAAGAAAAGGAAATAAGTATAACCATGGATACTTAAATCAGTTCTGAAGAAAAATGAAACATTAAAAATAACCTATAAATTTTATGTGTGGGATTGTTGAATTATTCAAATAATGATGTTAGAAAATGCCAAAATATTAGCAGTCATTTGGTGTATGATACGAGAGTAGAGATACAAAATTTGATGTGTCATCTTGAGACTTGAAAAGAGAAAATACACTTGACACGGATATCCAAAATTGAAAATACCCTCTAATGGGATGGTCCTTGGTCGGGTAAACCTATACATCTATCACCACCAACATTGGTCCTACAAAGGACAACTAAAAGCAGCAAATCTATTTCTCATCTTATGTGCAAAAACAGGATACTTTACATTGAGATCACAGGCTATATTACTTAAACATGCTGTGGATCTAAAGTAAGAAAGGATAGCTATCACATAAAAACAAACACTACATACAGAATGTGGTGCTCCACAGAACTTCCGTGAAGCTGCAAAGAAGCCCCCACAGCACTGCATTCTGCATCCCAATAAAGCTCGATGCCGATGTGTAGCTCCACAGAACTTCCGTGAAGCTGCAAAGAAGCCCTCACAGCACTGCATTCTGCATCCCAATCAAGCTTGATGCCGATGTGTAGCTCCACAGAACTTCTGTGAAGCTGCAAACAAGCCCTCAGAGCACTGCATTCTGCAACCCAATCAAGCTTGATGCCACACAAATTGCAGAGACTAGAAACCAAAGTCCTGTCAGAACTTTCAAAACAGAACTACAACCTCTGCCAAGTTTTATACTTTGGCATACTTGTCAACATAGCCCTGCAGCAAAAACAGTGGTAAGAGAATATAAACAGATCTTGCAGTAATTGCAACAAATCAGATTAAAAATATATCAAATCAACTTCTTGAAAGAAAAAAGCTGCTCCACTCTAGCCAAGTCATGCGTTCTTCCTCTTGTGACAACCCTAGCACAGTCCATTTGCAGATTAAAAGTTTTTCCTTTCTTTCAGAGGTATCATTCATCAACATCTTCAAACATGATATCATTGCATGTTTCCCCATCTAAAATTTGTTAAATCTTTTCGAATGACAAATCCAAAGTGATGATCAAGTTAGATGACCTCCTTTTTTTTGTCTTTCATGATAGACAAGACACGACTAGGCCCAAGCATGCTTGACCACATCAATCAAAGACTTGTAGTAGTCAAGACAGTTTGACCTCACTTACTGAACATGGTTCCCTGTGACGACTAATGGCAATGTGGAGCACGAATCAAATGTCAAACTTCTAAGCATCCTTATCTATTAGCCAAGTTTTATTGCATCAAGGGTATGAATATGTTAGCATGTTGCTGCCTCGCCTATTCTGGGAGGAAACTTGCAAAAGCTTTATTGTAAAATCTTTCTTCATTCTGTCATTAAGGTGCATTAAGGTGAAACAGCCTTGTGGGCCAGTAAAAAAGAAGTTAAAAATGAGAATTTACCATCACAAGTTTAGTTAATTTCCACCGTGATGAGTCAATGTAATGATCTATCTTTGTCTTGGACTTGGGTATTTGATGGCTCTTCATTGCTCCCGAGACCTTATCCACAGTCTTCTTGACAACAGTCTTAAATGCCTCCTTGCTCATGTTACCCTGTCGCCAAGATGGCTTCAAAACATCCTTCACAAAAGCTGCAAGGGCAACCCTGAAGAGTTTCATTGATCTGTGTTCCTTACTCTTTTTGCTCTTTCCTGGTGAGTTAATCTGATCAATCTCCATCTCACCCATATCCATATCAGATAAAGCATTAGCATTACTCTGACTTCCATTCTCAATATCACCCACTTCAGCATCTGCCGTCTCCCCAAACTCCTCGTGCTCAACAGATGGAGCAATAGCAAAGCCACCATACTCTTCTTTCCTGTTGTTCTCCTCAACATCCAATGGTTTGCTTGGGGGAATGAACCTTGACATAGTACTAGAGTCATTGGAGGTTTCCAGATTCCGACTATGATCAAATTTATTAAGCGAGTTAGTAGATGGCTCAATACTGTCAAAAATTGGATCATACTGATTGCCACCTGGCACCCGAATCCCTTGTCCAGCACCCCAGGTGGAATTAGGTGCAGCAGTAGCGTGTCTTGAACCAACATTGACACCCTGTCCATCCACTGGTGCATGGTTTAAACTACTACTGTACTTGCTAGCATATGGTGAATCCTTTTCTTGCCTGAAAACGTCAGAACTGAACCTGGAGTTGAGTGGCTGCTCAAAATTAGATGCATAAGGATTATAGTGTGAAGGTCTTGGTAGTACAAACTCAGATGGGTGAGACAACAGATTTCTGTCCAGAGTGTCAGGTCTAGATGAACTCACATTCCCATGTGCACCATGGATGCTATCAGGTCCAGACTGATGCAAAGCATAGGGAAATTGTTGCTGATGCAAATGTGGCTGAATCTGAGAAGATGAATTTATAGCCTCTCCAGAAGGTAAACTGTCACCTGGAAAATATTGAATTTTGGTTGCTGGTGTTTCCTGTGATAAATGAGATGACCGAGAATAACTCTTGCCACGGGCAAAGGAGTCTGTCGCACTGACACCTTGGACTGGATGCCCTGCCAAATAATCTTCTCTAGAAAGACCAGGACCTCCAAATTGTTTGTTGGACAGATTGTGCCCTGGAAGATTCTTTGGAACATCTTGAGCATGCAAGACAGTCCGAGGAGCCTCCTGCACTGGAGGATATGCTTGATGCTGGATCTCACCAACCCGAGAAGGAGCAAGTAACTCAGTTGAGTATGGTCCTGCAAACGTCTGTGATCCAAAATCATTTCTAGGAGGCAGTTGACTCTGTTGAAATTGCAATGAAGCACTAGATGTTGCAGTTCCTGTAATTTTAGTTGAATCATAAGATGGTAGTGGTGGCAGCATTTGTCGCAAGGACGACCAAGAAGTATTTGGTGGTGCAGAAATAAGTGAATTATGATTTGGCAACACATTCGGAGCAGATTGAGAGAGAAATGGTGCAGCCTGTGCAAACAAATTCAAATCCTTTGAAGGTTCTCTCGCCTGTGATGCCTTTACAGTTTGTGAAAGTGAGGCAGAGGAAGGAAGAGTAGGCAGAAGCGGATGATTATTTACAGAATCTGCAGTATTTGCTACAGCATTACTAGCAGAAAACTCATTTGGAGAAAGAGCAGAAGTTTTTCCAGGTAACAAATCAGAAATAGGAGAGTCATCGGTTTGTTGAGGAAGGTGATGAGGTGCATCTTCAGGTGCTGGATCTGAAAGATTAGTCTGAGGCTGCTGCTCACCAGAATCTTTCAGGGAAGAAGGTATAGCCTGAGAAGCTTTTCCGTGTGATCTTATGGTGTCAACATCACCTGCAGATTTAGAGAAAAAACTATCAAACACCATTTCAGATAATGTTCATCAATGTCAATAGTGCCATTTCCTTGCTCTTCTTGAACAACATCCCTAGCCAAAAACTTAGCAGAGACACATCTAGAACTTTCAGCATTAATGCTGGCCATGTTGGCATCATTGAATAAAATCTCTTTGCTGGGAAGAATATTACCATCTCTGGCAGCAACTCTTCTGCTAGCAGAAGCATCACAATTAAGTTGCATTTCCTGGGATATTATGCCACCGTCACGGTCTGATAATCTGTAAGAGCTTTTCTCCACCTCTTGGCGAGTATTCGAGTTTTTTGAACTGGGAAGACGTTCCAAATTCTGCCACTTGCTTCTATTGTGCCTTGATCCATCAGCCTTGTCAAGATCATGGTGTAGATAGCGACAGGACGCCCCCCGATGGCACCTACCCCGAAGAAAGTTAAAGCACTTGTCCCTTCTCGTAGTGCTACTGACACTCTCACCAGAATGCTTAAAAGAGGGTGACCTGCTCCTACTTCTTCGATGCCTAGGGGACCAGCTGAAACAAAAATCCAAGGATTCAGAATCTTCTAGACTTGTAATCCATCTGTAGTGCAAAACAAGCAATCTAGATACCACAAATGTAGAATATATGAAATCATACATACCTGCGAGATCTGCTTCGCCTTCTTCTCCTCCTTGGGCTCCTCCTTGGGCTCCTCCTCCTCCTATCTACTGGTGACCGGCTTCGGCTTCGGCTTTTCCCTCTTCTTCTGCGTCTCCTAGAGTTTAGTGAATCATCAGAGTCACTGTCACTAGCACCTTCTCTCACTAATCGTCCAAATCTGTCTATTTTCTGTGGATTTGGAGGAGCCCTTTTTGTATTTTTATCCTCGTCTTTCTGATCCTTACCGCTGAGAGCCACCTTTGACACCGCACCGCCGGAGGTACCTGCTTTTGGGAAAACCTCAGCTGAATCAGCATGTTCCCTTGATGCTTGATTGTCATGCTTCACAATACATTCCATAGCCAACCCACCTACAGGCGACGGTCGGCCAGCTTTCAGATTATAACTAATATCTTTGTCTTTGTGCATACTATCTGTCCCAGCAATGAGCAATGGAGGTGCTGTTTTAGAAATAGCACTTTCGCGCTGAGGCTCCTCTCCATTTTCTGAGCTGTCTCCTGAGGCATAGTTTTGTAAAAGTCTGAATGGGCTACTGCCTTTTGTACCTTGATCAGGATATAGAATCCCAGAAGAATTTTTTTCATCCCCTTGGGGAACAAAACCCTTTTCATTGCAGATTGAGGGGCGTGCAGAAGCTTCAGCTGAACTAATGGCTGGGATATGAACTTCAGAACCAGATCTGGTACATGTGAATTGGTCATTACCTGAGACAGGTTCTGGCTCAGTATACAAAAGCCAAAATTAAATCCCGCTTACTCGGTACACTATATATTTACAGCTCATTCAAGTTAAATAAACACATCAATGATATCAGAAACACAATTCAATTAAACACTGGATAGCCCCTAATGGATACCCATGGCTGGGTGACCAAACCAATACGAAAAAGACATTAAAAATAATAAAGCAAACAACAGCACGTTCATTTTGAGGCTTCCATTTAGAAACTCTATGTAAAATAAAGAAAGGACTGTTCATCAAGTAAAAAAGTTACATGGTTAATTTTACCTTGTTTACCGCATTCTGCAGAGCGAAGGGATGACACTTCTTCCACCGGATTAGCATCAGGTGCTACTAAGCTCTCTGGAGCAGGCAAATGCTCTTTCACATCAAACTGACTGCCCACCACATTGCTGTCAATATTCGAATTTTCAATAGCATATTTCACTGCCTGGTCATGGTCAGACTGAGAGATATCATCTGGAGCCCCACCAAAAAGGAAAATAAACAACAGAAGATAAGTATATTTCCAACGCAGCAGCATAACAGGATAAAGTTACAACAGCTAAAAATACGTGTAAGCTTGAATAGTCATCATTAGGGACAATCATCCTGACAAGTGAACCATAATCAAAATTACAAACCCAAAGACATTTGATGGATCATTTGGACAATTATTGGAACATAGGAAGTAATGTTAGCAGGAAGAATTCAACAGTATCATTGACTGGCCACTTCTTATCAGTCAAACTACCTAAAAAATGATAATTATGAAGCTTACAAGACATTTGATGGATCATTTGGACAATTATTGGAACATAGGAAGTAATGTTAGCAGGAAGAATTCAACAGTATCATTGACTGGCCACTTCTTATCAGTCAAACTACCTAAAAAATGATAATTATGAAGCTTACAGATACACCAATTCAGAATTTCCTCATCCATTCCACCTATAGACGATTCTTCGATAGCCAAAAGAAGCACTCCTCTATATCTACATAGGCACCCATTTGTGTATCATATGAATGCATAATTAAAAAAGAACTCCAAAATATAAACTCTCTAGAGCAATGTGCTCATGCCAATTTAGATCCCAAACTCAAACAACTCAGAGTCAGCCGCATCAATCTTGTTTCCTTCTGTTTATTTGAGGACAAAGGTAAAATCACTAAGCTTCTCAGCCTAAAAGTGCAGTAAATTTGGTTAAAAGAATAGTCAACAAACAAAAAATAACACAACAGCCTCCTAAAATTACATCTTCCCACTTTTTTTCAACATGCTAGATTACCAAGTGACATAAGGAAGACCTTCATTCACTCCGTCATTTGCTACAAAAGATAGTGATAAGCGAAGAGATGGTAAAAAACAAACGATCTCGCAAAAAATATGATTAAATTCATCTGCTACCAAGCAGAATTAGAAAATCCCAAATGTGAAACTGTCCATACTAACCTTCCATCTCCATGTCAGAGTCAGCAGGCGAATGGCGCCCAGCAAAAGATGTTGAATGGCCGGCCTCCTGCACCGAAGATTCCGTTCCCAATGATGTAGGAGGCAATCCACGTTGCTTCTTCATCCACATAAAATACTCATATGCAACAGCAGCTTCACTTCCAGGCTCACCACCAAACAGAAATTGGAACTCCGGATTCTTCAACTCCCGTTGACGAGTGATGTCTTCATAAGAAGCACCATTCTGGGCAATAAGCCGGCATAACTCTTCAATCTTCTGTACAGTTTTTTCCTCTGCCGGCTTAGGTGGAGGAAGAGGAGGAACGTCCAAATCCACACTTAAACTAGAACCAGGGGGAGGTGGCGGCGGCGGTGGAGGCGGAACAGGCTGAGCAAGGTGATGCATTGGAGCTCTATATAACATTTGACCTTGCAGAGATGCATGAACCAAACCTCTAGGAGGCGGAGGAGGCAGCCCCCGGGCTAAATTCTGTTGCGCCGCAGGATACATATGCGGTAATTGGGAGCTTCCGGGAACCGGTTGGGGTGGTTGCAGATAAGAATAACCACCACCAGGCGGGAGTTGCCTGGGAGGAGGAGGAGGAGGATGGGGGAGTAGAGGAGTCTGTTGATGCCCTGGCTGTGCGGGTCGGGGAGGGGCGGGATGCGGTGTTGGCAGGAGACCTTGCTGGAAATTGTTGGGAGGAGGCGGAGCTGACATGCGCGGCGGCGGGACGCCGGCAGGAGGCCGAGAAGCTTGGCCTTGACCATACATTGTGGATTTTTTTGCAACTAAAAAAGATTCCCTAACGGAAATGCTGGTACACCAAATTTGTCAAACACCTAGTGGTCATCCTAACTCCAAAGTTGTGCAAAATCTCTCGGTTGAACCAATCCAATCACCCAAAATGCTTCCACGACTTTCTTGGTAACAAACTACGGCCAATGCAATTAACACCGTAATCGAGGTTTAACACGGCTTGGATGTATGGAAAATCGGGGAAGGAGCGCGGGATGATGATAGATAACTGAAAATATAACTAACTCTGTTATATACTTACCGTCGCTGAATAAACCAGAGAGACAAGAACCCTAGGATTCGAGGGGTGGAATCGGGAGAGTTTTTGCAGGTGTTAGGGTTTTCGTGAGATTGTGAGGAGAGGGGTGGATTTGGGTTTTGGTTTTAGTTTTGGTTTTGTGTTTAAATACAAACCCCGAGGACGAGGAGGAAGGAGGAGTTGCTGCTACTGGAAACCAGTGTGTGTGTCAGTTTTTTTTTTTTTTCCTGATTTTGGTGTTTTGGTTTAATCGGCGTGAGAATAAATGAAACTGTGCCACTTCCCCCTAAAAACAAACGTAAAATAATAATTTTGTGGTAAAATCATGTTAAATTTGCTTGGGCTGTTTGGCATTAAATTTGCTTGGGCTGTTTGGCATAGTAATGAGTTTTTTTGTTTGTAGTTGATGATAACATTTTCCTTCCATCTGTATATTACCAATTCACTCGTAGGTAAAAATTAGCTTACAATGTTTCTTCATTTAAATATACTCACCGTCTTCACAATGCAACTTGTTTTTTTCTTTTTTGGGTAAAATGTCATCCCAAAATGTGTGGGCAAAGTTTAACAATATTAATGACTAATCAAAACCTTTATTAGGGATACAATTTTAGTACCACTTGAGCTATGCTCATTGGTAATAAAAGATTTAGTAATCATAGTTGGATTTTTCTAATACATCACAATGAAAGAGTTATTCTAGTCACTAAAAAATAGCATACATCAATTATGAGAGTTTGTTTAATTTTTAGGGGCTTAGTATGTGACCTTGAGGCATAAAATAGAAAAAAATTATCATATTTTATTTGTGTTTCTTTCTTAATATTCAACCCAGCTCTTTAAACTTACATGATCGATTAGTTTACGATTGAATATTATCCTGTCTATTTACGAGAATGGCCTTCACAGTATTTTTTTTTTTCATATTCAATAGACTCTAGGCCTGTGCAAATTAACTGTACCGTTCGTGCCAATACCGATACCGACAAAAAACCGACGGTATCGGTACGGAAAAGGAAGAGTTTTAGAGCCTTCTATTGAAGTCGTGCCGTACCGATAGATTGGGCGAAAAAATCGGTTGAGTGGGCATTATATTGTCGGTTTTCGGCATGTGCCGATACCAACAACCCAAAAACAAATTACCCAACCCAAGTTTTAAAAAGCCCAAATTTCCACCAGATATTAAAAAAAAAAAACAAGCCCACCTTGCCAAACCCACACCCTCTCATATAAACCCTACAATTCCAATTTCACTCTACCCTCTCCCTTGCGCCGTTGCGCACGCCACTCCTCCCTCTCTCTTTGAAGCGCCCCGACCCGTTTTTACCGTACAGAGTAAACACGTGCCAGAACTGTTCTTACTACAGTAGCAGACAGTACATACATAATAAAATACAGTACACGCAATCCACAAATACTATATTCGTCACCCGATCTCGGGGACTATTATTCAAGCCAATACACTCTGAATAAATCCACAACAGATATAATACAGCAACAATAGCAAAAACACACTAGAAAGGTAAGCAGCGGAAGACTAGAATGCAGATGCAGCGGTGTATGGATCCGGAGTCAGGTGGAGAGGTAAGCAGCAGCCAACGAACATCGTACCTGAACTACGATCAACCAAACCTACGGGATGAAACCCCGCAGGTGAGGGGTGAGTCCGAAGCGCTCACCGACGAAGGATAAACAGAGATATATTCAACTGTAATACTTTCGAAATAAGCACAACAATCTCAACAGTAAACACAACCAATCACAACACAAGAAAACTACTATAAGCAACTAACCAAGACCAAAAGAATGCTTAATTATTATCTTAATACCAATTTCATCTTCCGGGCCCGTCACTGGACAAGTTAGGGTCGTACCTGGTTATTAATTAATTCCGGATGCTAGGTCTAAGAGAATCACACTACTCTTACCATACTGGAATCTACAACCCCAAAACCGGATATTTGGTATATCCAAACCACTGGGTATTCGGTATACCCCAACCTCAGGCATCAACATGCCAACCGGATATTCGGTATATCCGAACCACTAGGTATTTGGTATACCCCAACCACAGGCATCATCATGTCAACCAAATTAAGTAACCGACCATAGCATCTCAAAATTAATTTTCAAACCATCGGGTCGTACCTCTACTTTCCAAGTGACATTTATATCTTCATTTCAAATTAAGTTCCAATCCCATTACTCTATCATCATAACTCAACTTTTAATCATCACAAATTATTTCTCAAACTCAACCAGCCAACAATTTCTTATTTCTAAATTCTCACAATCAACAGTTCAATGATTTCTCACAATATCACAAACCAGCAGCACATTTCAGCGACATCATGGCAAAGTCCACAGCAATAAATAGCAAACAGTAAACATCAACAGTTTCCATAGCAACCTTATAACAGCTACTAACCGGATCAACAGTTCAAACAAACAACAAGTTCAGACACAGCATTACAGGCACATATCCAAGGTTATCTATCCTCACCTTAGCCGATATCAAGTTTGGAACTGTCCAACTGACTCCAAGTCCGGCTCCTCAGGTATCAGCTCGTTATCAACTCCTATATCAAGCAAATAACATGCACATATAAGTGATATGCAATGCTACTACTATATTACGGAAATTAAGTACGGACTCGCCTCGGTTACTCCCCGGATTATCTCCATCGTCGTCATAATTCACCATTTACTTCCCGGTGTCTAAATAATACTATTCTTATACCTATACTTACTTCCGGATATTATTCCGGTACAATACCTAATTGATAACACCCCTTCCATCTATTTTCCAAATTATTCAAACAATACCAATATAATTATTTATTTAATTTCCATTATTACTTCCCATGATTATCTCCTCAATATTCTACTATTTATATTTTCCTAGAATACAAGTTATCCTTATTCTCAAAATATATCTATTTTATTTTCGTAATATTATTTACCCTAACTACACCCCTTTTCATTCTTTTTTTCCAATTAATTCCTCTTTTCAGAATTTTTTTTCTATCTATTCCAGAATTATATATTTATTATCTTTCTTTTTTTTTTCCTTGGACTGGGCCTAAACAGTGCTGGCCCAACCCACTGCACAAGCCCAACTCAAACCCCAAACAGGAGTTCAAGGTCAGGCCCGCGCAGCAGGCCCAGCGCCCAGCCTACAGCCCGACCCAACTCAAAGTCCAGCAAATCCAACCCATCTGCCCAATTCAACTACCTAGCCCACACATCCAATCCCAAGGCCCAAGGCCCATAATCCTAGCCCTAAACTCTCCCTAGATCCACTTCCCTCACGCGGGTCGTCCCGACCCGTGACCCAACTAAACGGGTCGCGATTCCTCACCTCCAAAACCGGGCGGCGCGACGGCTGAAACAAGGAGCGAGGCAGGTAGGCGGTGTTGGCGACGACGAGAGCGACTCGGCAGCGTGAGGAAGAGGAGAGGTGCGGCCGGGTCCGACGCGAGCAAGGAGGGCGGAGTCGGCTTCTCTACACGCAGGTGGGGATGGTCTGCTCGTCGGTGTCTCGTCGGCTCGGTGGTCGATCTGCAGGTGGTGTCGCGGCAGGGAGATGAGGAGGAAGAGGACGGCGGTGAGGCGCGACGGCTTTGGACAGGTGGCGGCGTGTGGTGTAGGGTGGTGGCCGGCAGTGAGGTTCACGGTGGGGGTAGGAAGGGAAAAAGAAAAGAAGAAAAGAAAAGAAGGAGAAAAGGGAAGGGACGGCGTCGGGTTGGTGTATGGTGTGTTGGGTTTTATTATTTTTTTTTACTGGTTTGTGGTGAAGGATGGTTGGCAGAGATTTACAGGTGGAGTTTTTGGTTGCTGGCAGTGTGTTTTTGCAGGGTGCAGAGGGAAGGTTGGTGGCAGGGTGAAGATGAGGGTTGGGTGCAGGGGAGAAAGAAAATAAAAACAACTCAGGGGCATCAACTGGTGAAGCACGGGCTTCATAGTGAAGACAAAATCTCACGAGCACATAGGAGAAGGCGGCTGCATTATGCAGTCGTG
The DNA here is from genome assembly GCA_028386065.3 of Turnera subulata. NCBI lineage: Eukaryota > Viridiplantae > Streptophyta > Magnoliopsida > Malpighiales > Passifloraceae > Turnera > Turnera subulata. The sequence goes on from JAKUCV010005273.1 coordinate 106,552, forward strand.
TCCCGTCCGGACCAAAAAATATCAATTATACCCCCTTGTCTTATTCCTAGCCCGATAATTCAAGGTTAATCCTGATTTTTCTGAAGATTCCTGGATCCGAAAAATCCAACTTTGGTCCGGAAAATCCGCAGAAAAATCCCGAGCGTGGAACAGGGCTCGGTTTTGAATTCTGATGCACGAATTACCATTAATTAATTACCCAAGATTAATTTTAATGGTAAGTACGGTAAAATTAAATTATTACAGTGACGGTAATAACGTAAAAATTACCCGGGCTGTTACAGCCTACCCACCTTAAAAGAATTTCGTCCCCAAAATTCACTCCGGTGCTGTAAACAGGTGCGGATACTGAGAACGCATGTGCTCCTCAACTTCCTATATAGACTCGTTCGCAGAGTGCTTGCTCCACTTGACCTTTACCATGGGAATGACTCGGCTCCTCAACTGTCTGACCTCTCTTGCAAGAATCTGCTCCGGCATCTCCGTATATGTAAGATCTTCTGCGACCTCAACATCTGTTGTAGTAACCATATGACTAGGGTCGGATCTGTACCTCCTCAGCATGGAAACATGAAACACATCATGAATTCGGGACAACTCCTCTGGTAAGGATAGTCTGTATGCCAAGGGTCCAACCCTTTCCACAATCTCATATGGTCCAATGTACCTGGGACTTAGCTTCTCTCTCTTCCCGAATCTGATAACACCTTTTCACGGTGCAACTCGGAGGAAAACTCGTTCTCCCACTTGGTACTCCATCTCCCGGCGATGCTTATCGGCATAGCTCTTTAGTCGGTCATGTGCTGCTCTCATACTCTGCTTAACTACCTGAATCTTGTCAACAGTCTGTTTAACCAAATCTGGTCCCACAATCAAACGAAGACCTTCTTCATCCCAACATACTGGACTTCGGCATTTCCTTCCGTAAAGAGCTTCGAACGGTGGCATGTCAATGCTGGAATGAAAATTGTTGTTGTAGGCGAACTCCGCTAAGGACAAATACTGATCCCAACTCCCACTGAAATTAAGAGCACAAGCCCTCAACATGTCCTCTAGCGTCTGAATAGTCCTCTCAGACTGTCCATCAGTCTGAGGATGAAATGCAGTACTGAAACTCAGCTTCGTCCCCAAAACTGCTTGCAGACTCTTCCAGAACCGTGATGTGAATCTCGGATCTCTGTCTGAGACTATGGACTTAGGAATCCCATGTAGCCTCACAATCTCTGCAACATACAGTTTCGCCAACTTATCCAAAGTATCTGTTTGTCGGATGGGAAGAAAATGAGCTGATTTTGTAAGTCGATCAACGATAACCCAGAAGGCATCATGCTGTATCCTGGTCAACGGTAATCCAACCACGAAATCCATGGTAATCATCTCTCACTTCCACTCTGACACTGGCAAAGATCTCATCTTCCCTGCTGGAGCTTGATGCTCGGCTTTCACTTGCTGACAAGTGATACATTTAGCCACATACTCGGCTACATCCTTTTTCATACGTGGCCACCAGAAAGGACTCCTCAAATTCTGGTACAACTTGGTACTTCCGGGATGCATAGCATACGGCGTCATATGTCCCTCTTCAAGAATCTGACTGCGTAGGTCACCAATATTGGGTACACATAAACGTTTCCCCAGCATCAATGCACTATCCTCAGCTATGCGAAACTTGTCTTCCTTCCCACTACGAACTGCTTCCTTCAGCTTGATCAGGTCAGAATCTCCATCTTGTAATTCCACAATCCAGCCTCTCAAGTTAGACTTGACTTCAATATGAGTCAACAAAGCTCCTGTCTCATCAACTGATAAATCAACTCCCATCTTCCTTAACTCGATGAGTGAGGACATCGAGTAAGTCGTGGAAGCATTTTTTGGCTGTCTCCGGCTCAAAGCATCTGCTACAACATTAGCTTTTCCAAGATGATACTCAATCGTACAATCATAATCATTCAGCAACTCAACCCAACGTCGTTGTCGTAGGTTAAGTTCCTTCTGAGTCATGATGTACTTGAGACTCTTATGATCTGTGAAGATCCGGCATCTCTCTCTAAACAGATAATGTCGCCAAATCTTCAAAGCAAGGATCACTGCGGCCATCTCCAGATCATGTGTCGGGTAGTTCTTCTCATATGGCCTCAACTTCCTCGAAGCATAGGCAATCACTCGACCTTCTTGCATCAGAACTGCCCCCAGACCAAGACCTGAAGCATCACAAAACAGCACGTACTCCACTCCTGGCTTAGGTACTGTCAAGACTGGTACTGTTGTCAACTTCTTCTTCAGCTCATCAAAACTCTACTGGCAGGCATCACTCCATACAAAGGCTTGATCTTTCCTCAATAACTTGGTCATGGGACTAGCTATCAAGGAAAAACCCTCGATGAATCTCCGGTAATATCCTGCAAGGCCAAGAAAACTCCTGACTTTGGGTACCGTCTTAGGCGGCTCCCACTCCAGAACAGCCTTTACTTTAGCAGGGTCAACCTTAATCCCATCCCCGGATACAACATGTCCAAGGAATGCAACTTTCTCAAACCAGAACTCACACTTGCTGAACTTAGCATACAACTCCTTCTCTCGTAGCCTCTGCATTACTACCCTCAGATACTCCTCATGTTCTTCCCTGCTCTTGGAGTAGATCAAGATGTTGTCGATGAAGACTACTACGAACTTATCCAAGAACTCATTCAAGACCAAGTGCATCAAGCACATGAAAACTGTAGGTGCATTGGTCAAACCGAAAGGAACCACTGTGAACTCAAAATGCCCATACCGAGTACGGAAGGCCGTCTTCGGTATGTCCTTCTCTGCAATCTTGACCTGATGGTAGCCAGATCGAAGATCAATCTTAGAGAACACTGTAGCTCCCTGTAGCTGATCAAAGAGGTCATCGATCCTGGGAAGCGGGTACTTGTTCTTCACTGTCACCTTGTTCAGCTGTCGGTAGTCCACACACATCTGCAAACTGCCATCCTTCTTCTTCACAAAGAGGACTGGTGATCCCCAAGGTGATGTACTGGGTCTGATGAAACCCTTCTCGAGCAACTCATCCAACTGCTTCTTCAATTCCTGGAGCTTTGTCGGTGCCATCTGATATGGTGCCATCGAGATAGGTGTCACTCCTAGCATCAAATCGATGGTATACTCGACTTCCCTGTCAGGTGGCAATCCTGGCAGATCCTCTGGAAACACATCTGGGAACTCCCTCACAACTAGGATGTCCCCAAAAACTGGAGTCTGAACTTCTTCACTCTTGACGTGGGTCAACAAAGCATCTGGATCCAATGGCTTCATCCCCATATCCTGGTGAGCAGAGATACTACATGTAGCAGCAGCTCTCCCAATACCTGTCAACAAGATCTTATGTCCACCTTCGGAAGTCAACAACACTTCCTTGATTCAACAGTTCACCATAGCACTGTACTTGGACAACCAATCCATCCCCAAGATGATATCAAAACCTCTCATATTCATCACAATCAACCGTGCAAGAAAAATCTCGCTATCATATAAAAGCGAAACATCTTTGCACACATGGGTTAACCTGACTACTATACCCGCAGGTAACCTAACCCTCATTAGACAAGCTAAACTCTCTGCCATACAGTTATGTAGTATTGCAAAGCTCTGAGCAATAAATGAATGTGTGGCACTAGGGTCTATCAATGTATAAGCAGTACTACCAAAAACTGTAAAGGTACCTGCTATAACATCAGCATTCTCTGGATCCTCCTCAGCGGTGATCACAAATGCTCTCGGCACTGCTGTACTCTGGTTCATGGCTGACTGGGTCCTAGCAGGAACAACTCCACGTCCTCGGCCTCGGCCAGCTCCCGAACCACTAGGAACACTGGCAACTGAAGCTTGCACCGTCTGAACAGGTGCGGTACCTCCGGATCTCCCCAACTTGGGACAAGCATATCGGTAGTGTCCAACCTCGTTACACTCATAGCACCTCACCTGAGACAGAGGAAGTCTCAGGCGAGCACTCCAAGATGAAGTCCCTCCAGACTGAGTCCAAAAACTACCTCGGTTGTTGTAGTTGTTGTTCCATCCACGTCCCTGACTCTCTGGTATGATCCGACTCTGTCCATATCCCGACCGATTCGCTGGTGTCTGGAACCTCTTGTTCTGTCCCCCAGAACTCTGTGCAGCATGCCTCTTACGGATCTCCTGCTGCTCTCTCTCATTACCCAACCAAATAATCTCAGCTCTCAGGGCATCCGTCAGCATATCCTGGTAAGTCTCATAGACCTTGCATCCCATAACTGTCTGGATACCAGATCGAAGACCATCCCAGAAACGTTTGCATCTGGCCTCCGGAGTAGCCACGAACTCACTGGCATAGATGGACAAGCGGTTGAACTTGACCTCATAGTCATTGACCGTCTGATCCGGTCCCTGTTGTAGTCCCAGAAACTCCCGTCTCAACTGGTCCTGGTATGCCTCGAAAACAAACTTCCTCCGGAACATCTCCATGAACTGGGTCCACGGCATAGTGATGGGTGTCGGCATGTCCCTGGTGGTAGACTCCCACCAATCAACAGCATCTCCTCGGAACATGGCGGCGACATATCTGGCCCACCTGTCGTCCCGGCATGTCAGCTTTAGCATAACCCTGTTTATCTGCCTGAACCATCGATCAGCATCCTGTGGTGTAGTGACAGCGGTGAAGATCTCGGCCCCAAGCTTCTCCAGCTTCATATACACTAGATCCTCAACTGGCCCCTGATTCTCCCGCTCTCGAGCTTCCATAGCTGCGATACGAGCATCTCTGGCATCTTGCCTTCGCAGAATCTGAGTGACCACATTCAACATCTGCGTAGGATCTCCCATAGGAACATTCGGAAGGTGTTCTGGACCTCCCGCAACTTACTGCGGTTGATCCACCGATACTTGATCATCATCTAAATGACCTCCAGCTTGCTGATTCCCTCCAACCGGATCCATTCGTACCTATATGGGAATGTATATGAATGCATGTCATATCATGTCGTGACAAATCTTATGCACAAACAAACAATCATACAACCACAGTTATGTCCCTAATGACCTACTGCCTGCTCCGCTACCAAAATGAAGCGCCCCGACCCGTTTTTACCATACAGGGTAAACACGTGCCAAAACTGTTCTTACTACAGTAGCAGATAGTACATACATAATAAAATACAGTACACGCAATCCACAAATACTATATTCGTCACCCGATCTCGGGGACCATTATTCAAGCCAATACACTCTGAATTAATCCACAACAGATATAATACAGCAACAATAGCAAAAACACACTAGAAAGATAAGCAGCGGAAGACTAGAATGCAGATGCAGCGGTGTATGGATCCGGAGTCAGGTGGAGAGGTAAGCAGCAGCCAACGAACATCGTACCTGAACTACGATCAACCAAACCTACGGGATGAAACCCCGCAGGTAGACCTGGCAAAACGGGTATTGACACGACAACCCGACACGAACCCGACACGAAATTAGCAGGTATAGGTCAGAGATTTCCAACCCGTTTAGTTAAATGGGTCGACCCGACACGACACGAAAATTAGCAGGTCAGGTAGCGGGTTGACCCGCCAACCCGATAGGTACCTGTTTATGACCCGATTATATTTAGGGTATAGA